>PVJH01005648.1:62484-112781 GCA_004026705.1 Nesogale talazaci | reverse complement strand
GACTCGCCTGGTCAAGCGCATCCCTCTTTTTCTGCTGCTCCTCCTCTTAGCACCAGACCTCCTTCCACGGGCTGGTCTCCTGACAACGTGTCCAAAGTATGGGAGAAAGTCTCCATCATCTTGGCTCCTAAGGAGCCTTCTGGCTGCATCCAAAGCATAACCACTAGGCCACCAGGGCTCCTTGATTATACAAAAGATGCCGTTAAAAGCAAATTAGACTGACACCTTCAAGGTGGGTGACCCAACTCCACAGGCAGCAAGGTGGGGAAAAAGAAAAGGTTAAGATTTATGTCAAGATTTATGACCTTTGAAGGCGTAGAGGGTCACACAACGGGGTATTACTCACAGGTTAACAGTTCAAAAACTACCAGGCTACTTCTCAGGAGAAAAATGAAGCCTTCTAATCCCATAAGAATTACAGTCTCAGAAAATCACAGGGGCAATTCCAGCCTCTACAGAGTTAAGGTACTCTGAGTCAAGATTGACTACTATCAGTGGATTTGGGTGATGAGTCATAGTCAATTAGCATTTTAAAGTAAACCAGGTTATATATGCAAATGAATAACTTTTTCTTTTGATTCTGTTGATTGCAGATATAACAGCATTTTTTAAAACACTTTGGTCACTCTTGCTTTATTGCCCTAAATTGGAGCCGTGAACTAAGTGTAAACAATAAATTATGTTTATAGCCCAGTGTGGTTGTAAAAAAATATTTCATTGGGGACAGTGCAGTAATAGCTTAGAAATATGAGAATGGATAAGTCATAGTCTGGGCTTCATGTAACCAAGACATGTTTTTATTAGTGTTTAATGATAGTTCTGCTACTTTCTACCTCTCACGGAATTAATTAACGTATATGAAAAACACCAGAACCATGAATTAGTGCTAATTCCTTGGTTTAGGATCGTCTCAGTACTAAATGCTTCCATCCAGACATTGGTTCACTTTAGCCCTGTCGTAATCCATTAATTAGCCCTTTTTCAAGACCCAGGAGTTTTATAGGCTGGATGGTGAAATGTCTATGTAATAAAATGTTGCCAGACATTTTGTACATTCACATAGCATAAAGGAAAGTCATGAGCGAGCCTCAAGATGAACCCTGAAAGCATTAGTAAACTGTAGAGATTTAACAAAGTTTCACCTCAGCTTGAGGTCCAGATAGTCTTTACCAGCTTCTGAAGCTACCTTGAATTTCTGCTCATTTTCTGTCCTTACCTATAAAATAATTCATTCCTCTTTTTTTTAATTCATTCTTAACCTTCTAAAAAAAGAATCTAAATCGTAGTATATGGTGGACCCTTAGAGATTATTTAGTCCAGCTCTCATCACATTACTGAGATCCAGAGAAAGAGCTTGCCCCAAATAGGTCACTCATCTGGTCAGTGGCAAATTCAAGACAAGAATCCAGGACTCCGCCTCTCTGCTGAGTTTGTTTCAAGCACTTAACAAACCTGCAGCTTTGCGTTGTTCGGATGTACCACAGTAAAACTATCATCAAAGCCATGATTTATAAGTGCTTTATATTTATAAATCAGGCCTAAGTGTTTGCAAAAAAGTATTTAGGTTGGTTGGTTGTTGCCAAATCAATTATGTCAATCCAGATTTTATGATTCAAACCTTTTTTTCTGTGAAATAGAATGTTACCTTTCCTGGTCAATTGACTATTTGATAGCTGTGTATGTGTATAAATAGGTTCTTGTGTACAGAATAAGAAAATTTATATGGATACACATTTATGTTTAGAGTATGTCCTTGTGTGCCCATATGAGTTTTTCCCTTTTCTTTCTTAGTAAGATATGTTTCATCATTATTAACTGTAAAAAGAGGAAAAGATATTAGTCTTCATCTTACTTGTGTATTCTTATGTAACACAGTGGTCAAAGGCGCATACTTTCATGCCACATTGCCTGGGTTCCCTCTCAACCCAGCAGACTACTAACTGACCTCAAATGCACTAAGTCATGTAAAAGAATTCAGAGCAATAATATACTACAGACTCAATAAATATTAGAAGTAATTAACCCTCTACTGAATTGAGTTTTTAAATTTTTTTTTAAATTGACTATTAATATAAACTTGGTGATTCTCTCCAGCAGCGGCTCTCAACCTGTGGGTTGTGACCCCTTTCACAGAGGTCGCCCAATCCATAATAATAGCAAAATTACAGTTACGAAGTAGCAATGAAAATTATTTTATGGTTGGGGGGGGGTCACATGAAGAACTGTAGGAAAGGGTCATGACATTAGGAAGGTTGAGAACGACTGCTGTAGGGGGAGAGAGATTTTGTTGTGTGTTCCCTTTTATCTTGGTCCCCCCCCCGCAAAAAAAAGTGAATTTACACTGAAACCGAACATGTTCTCTCTTTACAGACTAAACTTATGTAATATAAAAGTGTAACAGTTTTCTGTATGAAATGCTCAGGTTAGGAAGCAGAGAGGCAAAATGAACTATTTCATCTGTTTCAGTATCTCTCCACCCCACATCCAAGTTGTCACGTTGAATTCCTTTGAAAACATTAGTTCATAATTTGTCATAGTCATTACCTTTTCTTTCAGGGCTTGTAAAAGCACTGAGGTGTTTACTACCTTTATGTGTCTTTGGACTGGCTGATGTGTTCCTCATTTAAAAAGCCTTTGTACATATCCCAGCTGTGTGGTGCCTTATTATTTTAGTGTTTTACTGCATATTATAGAACTTGAGAATTTTAAAAATTCCTGTGTGGTGAAAGTACAAAAACTCCTGCATCTGCAGTAGACATGAGAATTGTACCATATAAAAATATAACCCACCCATTGCCATCAGGTCAATTCTGACTCTTAATGGACAGTAGAACTGCCCCTGTGGTTTCTGAGCCTGTCAAACCTCCGAGATCAGATGAGATCGGGCACATCCAGGGTGGTGTGGCCGTAGACAGAGGGTGTGAAACATACGGGAGCAGTCATTTGAGGAGCAGCTGGTAGGTTTCAACTGGCAATCTTTAGCCACTGGGCCTGAGTATCGTGTTGATTTAAAATGGCCTTTACCTTAAACCATTTAGGCCACCAGACAAGATAAACAATTGTAAATTATTACAGTTGAAAGACTTGTTCTTTATTCATGAAAAGTTCTTTTTTCTTTAATGTGGAAATTTGGAAATTAAACTTAATTCTCTTCACTCCTTACACAACCACTAAAATATTAATCCAGTATTTAGAAACTATTAGAAACTATTACATAAAATCCATTTGTGTTTTTACACCTTTTGTAATTGTATTGTGTTACAGATGGCAGAAGATATTTTCATTTCACGTCTGGGGTAAAATTGCAACTTTTTTGAACAAGGCTTTCCTTACTGTTATAGTCCTCTTGATTGTACTGTTTCTAGGTAAGTGATGGATTCCTCTTTGAGTAAACATGATTCTGGGTTTTCTTCATGAATTGATTGATTAAAAAATAAAGTTAGTAGTGTTATTGATAATTGATCTCATAGATTGATAACTTATAGAAGAGATAGTGATCCACTGATGGTAGTTATTACCGTTCTTAATGGACAAGCCCAAATTTCATCAAGTATAGTGATTCCTCAGCTCTCTTGGTTCCTATAGGTACTTTCTAAATATAAAAGCTATAGAACTTTTTTTTAAATAAAAGATAGCATATGTCCACACACCCATAAAATGATTAGTATAATCACAGGATTTTGATGCATACTCACGTAATGGAGGTAAGGGTGGTTTTAGTAATGGCTAAATTCAGGCGCTTTAAAGGCAACAAGTATACTGCACCCTCTCAGTGTCTATTTTTTCCATTTCAAGTTGTAATAATACCTATTTGAATTGTATTAAGGTTTAGATGCAGCACACTCTCTCCACTTATCAATGTGGTTAGGTTCCAAAAACTGGATCATTATGCAAAAAAAAAATTAATGTTATATAAAAAATGAGGTTAAGCACAAAATGGAGGATGAGTACAACATGTCCTAACTGCCAAATTGCATAACTGGCAAACCACGGAGAATCATGGCCTACCCAAGTTGACATTAACCTTAATTAACCATTACAACCATTGTTACTCTGGCCTCACATCTAGTCCCTTCATTACCACCAGACATTTGTCACTAATGCAAAATATGTCAGGCAATAGAACTGTTTTCATACATGGTCAGGTAATGAGTTGGTTGATAAGTGAAAAGAAGATAAATGTATTAAAATGCATACCCCAGTTCTCAGAGTTACCATATATTAATATTCAGTGTGTTTTTGGTTTGTTTTAAAGTAGCTGAAATCAGGGAATTTAGTGACTTGGTTAAAATTACCCAGCTGCTTTTTGACACCTCATACTTTCGATACACATACAAAGCATGTTTTCCTCCAGAAGTTCCTCATAGTTACATTGGTGGTTAAACACGTTTCATAGGAGCCAACTTGGGACCATAACCACCTGGGCCCATGACACTGCTTTGTTGGAAAAAGTATTCCATGTTCCAACCTACTAACCTCTGAGATGCAATCCTCTTTGTAAAATTGGAAACATCTGGTAGGCGAGGGTGTGATTATTGTGAAACATAGGTAAGTAATTGCTTTATGATTTATCCCAGTATTTGTCCTACCTTCCAAAATGTCACTGATCTTTTTCTCCTGGTACATTATTGCTGACATTATAGATTAATTCTAGTCATGTAAAAATTCACAACAGTTAGGAAAACAGGTCCCAACTTGGCTACCGGATCATTGTAGCTAAAAGACCTTTAGAGTGGTCATTCATTTTTCTTTTTAAAAATTATTTTCATTTCATATTTCTAAAGTTTCTCATCTGTTGAAAAAAAGGAGAGATAGTTAAAAATCCCTAGAGATTTTCTTAACTATGGAATACTATTTTGATCTGATTCTAAATTAACAATTTCTTCTGAAGGTTTTCACATTTAAGGAAAGAGAGCTGTGGTCAGTGTTTGGGGTTTTTTAATTTTTTTTTTCAGTTACAGCTAATAGAAATCAAATTACGTAGGCTTGAACCAGGGAGTAACTGGAATAGAAATGGAGTTTTCCTTTTCTTGTCTCTATGTTTCTCCATGTGTCTACTTTTTCATGTTGCTGTGGACTCTGGTGCTCTATCCCCACCAGTTACAAGGTGTTACAGTCCTGGTCATTCACAAAGACTCAATAGCTATCTCTGAACCCAACCCCATATAACATTGATAAAACATATGGCAGAAATAGCGCAAGGCCTAGGGTATAAATGGAATTATAGTAATGCAAAATTCCTCCTGTTTATGTTAACTAATTCAATGAAAGTCGAGTCTGATAACTTAGATACATATCATAATCAGTGCAACAATGACTTTAAAAAGAGCACAAACAAATAAAGCTAAAATTCTATCAACCCAAACCCACTGCCATCAAGTCTATTCCTAGTCATAACAACTCTATAAACGGTTTCTAAGGCTGTAAGTCTTTATAAATATAAGCCTCATCCTCCTGCAGTGGGTTGGGACCACTGGCCTTGTGGTTAGTAGTCCAGTGCTCATCCCTTAGTGCCACCATGGCACCGTGTTCAATGCTGTGGAGTTGGTTCTGACCTATCCTGACCACCCCTTCCTCTCGCTGCCTAGGTATGCTACCAAACAGAATGTCCTTCTTTAGGGACTGGTCTTCCATTGAGGAATTAAAAATTCTAAAAGTAATTGGATTAACCCTCAAGATGTTGAGTAAGTTTTTCTAAATTATCTGTAACCTTGCTGTTTGACCGATCAACTACTAAGAAAGGTATGTCAACAAGCAGTAACAAAGGGACATAAAAGAAGGGACAAACGGCTGAGCCCTGGTGGCGTAGTAGTTGTGTACGGGACTGCATCCCACAGGGTTGACAGTTCAAATCCAACAGCAGCTCTCCAGGAGCAAGGCTGGGCTTCCTACTCCCACCAGGGCAGTAATGCCACAAAAACAAACAAATAAACAAAAGAAGGGACAAACAGCAAAGTCTTAAACCCAAGTTTCATCACAGCAATAACTACTTAAATATATAATTGTATTAAAATAAAAAATTTTAAAGTGGGTTAAAGATACCAGTTAAAAGGTGATGCTTATCAGTCTGGATAAAAAGCCAAAACCCAACTCCAAATTAAATACAAGAGATGATCTTTAAAGATTAAGACACAGAGAGTGCTAGTGGCAGGATGAGCAAGCAGTAAATCAGAACGTCAGTGTGGCTTATGTAAAAAGTAGACTAAGACACAGAGTATCACCAGTGC
Organism: Nesogale talazaci; assembly: GCA_004026705.1. Taxonomy (NCBI): domain Eukaryota; kingdom Metazoa; phylum Chordata; class Mammalia; order Afrosoricida; family Tenrecidae; genus Nesogale; species Nesogale talazaci. The sequence continues at coordinate 106,554 of PVJH01005648.1, read as the reverse complement.
TACAGAGCTTCTCGCAAGAGGCTCAGTTCAGCAGGACTCGCTCACTGCCCTGGAGTCAGTGCTGACCCCTCGAGACCCCTTGTGGATACTTGAGATTGTAACTTTATGGAAGCAGAAAGCGTGGCCTTTCCCCCTAGGACCTGCTGGTGGTTTTGAACCGTCAGCCATACGGATTGGGTTGAAACCCAACATGTAGCCACTATGCCATGAGGACAGATTCATCAGGAAGACAGTCCTAAATGTACATGGTCCTAAAAGGAGAGTTTCAAAATTTATTAAGCAAAAGCATTTTTTTTTTAGGTTTTAAGGAAAAATACATAAATTCATAATCAGTGGAATTTTGACATCTCTGAATAATTGATGACACAATTAGAACAAAAGTAGGGATGTAGACATTCTTAGGATAATCAAGAACCATAGAATATTGTATTCTATATCATAGTATATTGGGGGCTATAAAAATGTCTCAGTAATTACAAAAGATTGGCAACATCAGACTAAAATAAAAATCAATAAGTTTGTAAAGGCCCCGCCCTTGTAAAAGGGTGGCAAGATCATGAGCTCTAATTTTGTCAGAAGGAGAAAGAATCACCATCAGCATCAACCCAGGGCTGACAGGATTCCTGTGATGCCAAGGACAGAATGCCACCAATGCTGACGTTGTTCAGCTTCTCTACTAGATTAGATCATTGTCCTAGCCGTATAGGCCATATTTACAATGAGGAGTTTTATTAGGGAGGGTAGCATTCAGGATCAGGAATGCTCAAGATACAATTCTTAGAGCAATAGAGTCTCTTCCAGACATGCCTACAGGCACTCCTTCAGCCACCCAGCCCCTTGGCCTGTGCCATGACAGGGCAAGTGACACATAGCTTTTTTAGTTCTGCCAATTAGAGGTACGCTACTCTACTGGTAAGTCACAGCTTCGAGATGCTCAGTGCTAGCACCCCACTCTGCCAACAAGCCTCCTGCCTGAAGCCCACTGCTCTTACTTGTTAATCTTCTGGCTCTGCTCCTGCCATTTCTCTGCTGCCACTGCTTCTCGCCATTTCTCGCCATCTCTGATGTCACACCCTTGTCCCAAGTGCAAAGGGCACACTCTACTCCTGGATCTACTTTCTCAAAGCCAGTGAAATTCCTCTCTATGGGTGACTTGCTCTAAACCTAGCCGGCTGGCAAAACTGGCCAGTCCTCACATGAGGGCTCTGTGCACCTGCTTTTCCTCATTATCAAGCTGTTCAATCTCCTAGGTGGGTTACAAGCACTTCACATTCACATAGTCCTACCCAGTCAACTCATGCCACTTAGAAAGACTGTGATCCGACAGGTCCTATCAAGTAATTCAGTGCAGTGCACCCACCACTTACTTAACATGAGACAACACGCTTGTTGATAACTTGAGAGTGAAAGAAGAAATCACATGGGGAAATTTTTTTATGAGCAGATTAAGTTAATTATAACCGTTTTTCCTCCAAATGGTTAAAAACTAACAAAATATTTATTGAATTCAGCTGTGCTATTTAGTGATATCAGTTGCATTAATCATTACTGTCCAACCATCACCCATCTAGGAAATATTTTTAACTGATAAAAATACAACAGAGCAGTGCTCGCTTCAGCAACACATACACTAAAAAAAAAAAAATACAACACAACAAAAGTTGTGTACAGACACAAAACCACTGCTATGAGGCAAAAGATTGTAAAATATCAACATATTAAAGGCCAGATATTTTAAAATCAAGAAGTTAAAAATCAAGCAACCAAATCAATATGAATGAAGGGGTGAGGAAGTAGTGGAGATCCAAAACCTTTCTGCAACATAACACACTAAAGACCGAATAAACTCGGGGTCCGTCGCAATGTATTAAGTTTAAGAAAATTGCTGTTTTTTTTTAAATGTTAGCAAAGTGTGACTCAAAGGCAATTTTCTCTTTCTGATAAATGGCATCTCCAGACAACCTAGAGCGATGATCAAATGAGAGAACATGCTGAAAGCTTCCCCAATATGACTTCGAGTGCTCTCGCTGTTTTTTTCACTTCAGTAAAAGTTGTCTTAACCAGGATAATAAAAAAGAAGAAAATGGCATAAATATTTCAAAAAGGGAAGTATCATATATACTTGTGTATAAGCCAAGTTTTTCGGCTGAGCCCCAGTGGCGGAGTGGTTGTGTGTGGGACTGCGGCCCACTGGGATGGAGGTTCAATTCCAGCAGCAGCTCCACAGGAGCAAAGGCTGGGCCTCCTACTCCTACCACCAGAGGGCAGTGATGCCCCCCCAAAAAAATTTTTTTTCAGCACATTTTGGGGGTGGGCATCACTGCCTTTTGGTGGCCGTCGGGGCTACCCAGCCTTGCTCCTGGAGAGTTGCTGCTGGATTCGAACCGCCAAGCCCATGGGCCGAAGTGCCGCACTCAACCACTATGCCACTGGGGCTTTCAGCACATTTTTTAATGAAGTTTTTGTGGTAAAATTAAGTGCCTTGGCTGATATTTGCGTCAGCTTATACTTGAGTATATATGGTAAACCTGCCCTTATTTGTAGATGAAATGTTTGTTTATTAGAAAATCCTAAAAACCTCTAGCCCAGTGCCATTGAGTTGAGCCCAACTCATTCTGACTCTATATAGTGTTTCCAAGAATGCTTAATCTTTACAGAGACAGGTAGTTTCATGATTCTACCACAGAGCAGCTGATGGTTTTGAATCATTAATTTTGCAATTAGCAGTACAGTGCCTAGCCCAGAATACCAACAGAGTTCCTAGAAAATCATAATTATTTTTTTATAAGTAACAAATGTAGTATGATCACAAAGTGCATGGTCAGTATAGAAAAATTGTCTTCTTATATTTCTGTTGTTAGTTGTTAGGTGCCATCAGGTCAGTTCTGACTCAGCAATGTAGTGAGCAACAGAACTACACCGTCCTTACAGTCATTCATTGCTGTGTTTGAGCCCATTGCTACAACCAGTGTCAATCCATTTCATTGAGGGTCTTCCTCTTTTTGCCGTCCCTCTACTTAACTAAGGATGATACTCTTCTCCACCGACTGGTCCCTTCTAAAACATGTCAATAATGTGTCAAAGCAGATCTCATATCCTCCCTCGAGCCTATTGGCTGTACTTCTTCCCAAGCAATTTTGTCTTACCAGGATATACTCAGTATTCTTTCCCTAAACCGTAATTCACAGTCGTCGTTTCTTCTTAGATCTATCTTCTTATTCACTGCTTAGTTTTCGCTTCACACATGAGGTGATTAAAAATACCCTGGCTTGAGTCAGGTGCACCTTATTCCTCATATTAAGGCACTACGAACAGCCAACAATTAGAAAAAGAATTTTCAATTCCTTTAATAAGAACATCAAGAAGTTTAAGAACTTTAGAAATAAAGTTAATAAAAACTGTATCATTTCTACACTGAAAACTACAAAAATATTGATTCAAAAAATTTTAGCCACTAAGTGAGTTGTTATAGAAAATTATTATTGCAATTATTATTCCTTAATGTCTTTTTTTTTTAAGGTTTATGATGAAAGAGATTACAGAAATATATAATGGTCATTGTGTTCAATAAGTGAGCATTATTTTTTAGTATGAAAGAAAAATTCCGGGCAAATAAAAAAGACAATCCAATTAAAAATAAAAAGGCAAAGGATCTGAGTGGAATTTCTTCAAAGGAAATACAGAAGTAGCCCATAGTCATTTGAAAAGATGATCATCATTAGCCAACAGGAAAATGCAAATGAAAACAACTTCACTAGAATATATCACTTCATACTCGAATAGCTGTGATAAGAAAGACATAAGTTGGCAGAAATATAGAGAAAAAGAAACTCATAGACTGCTGGTAGGAATGCAGTATGGCACAACTCCTTTGATAAATAGTTCACAGCCCCTCAAAAAGTTTCTCTGTTGCCCAGCAGTTATACTTGTCACATGAATATGCCAAAGGAAGCAAAAATATGTAAGTACAAATGTGTCTAGGAACAGGAGTAGCATTTTGTGTGTGTGTGTGTGTGTGTGTGTTTTGGGCATCACTGCTCTCCAGTGGTGGGAGTAGGAGGCCCAGCCCCACTGCTGGAATTGAACCTCTGTCCCAGTGGGCCACAGTCCTGCGCACAACCACTACGCCACTGGGGCTCAGCCCCAGGAGTAGCATTTATAATAGCCAAAAAGTGGTGGAATTGTCCAAATTCCCATTAGTTGATAAGTGTATAAGCAATGGATACATCTATACAGTGAAATTCCGTTTTATCATTAGAAAAAGAAAGCAGTAAGTGCTACAGTTGATCTAATCTTTTGTGCTACAGTGATATAGTCTTTTAAATGTTATAATAAACAGGTCAGACATAAAAGGCTTTATTTTGTATGATTCCATTAATTTTTAGTCCAGTACTAGAGACAGTACTTTTTCATACTCATGAACTTGTTCATATTCAATGGCCTTTGAATAATGACCAGATTTTAAGCGGGACACCATTGGCCGGGAGTGGGGGAAGGTTCTTGATTAAAAATTTGGTCTATATGGAGCAACAAAAATTTTCATAGAACACAAAAATAGTATTGTAATATATTTATTTTAATTTTAAAATGCTGAGGGATGTTGTTAAATTGTTAAAAAGCAGGAGTCTGCTCATTTTACCTTTGAGGCACCTAAGGCAACTCCTTTCTCAAAAGCATACAATAATTCAGTGACTAAAAGTTCATTAAATAGAATTGCTACTGAATTGAAATCTGGTTTCCACATGGTCTCCTCCATCTGAGACATAAACCAGAACAGAAAACTATAAAGGAATAGCTATCGGCATTTCCAGCAGCAGATGGCACCCACTTATCAGTGGGGATAGTGGTGGCACCACAGGTCAAAACCCATCTTTGCAAGCATATGCTAGTGGGAATCTCAAGAGTTAGTTATCTGTGTCTGATACCTCACGAGTGCACAGTAATTTAAAGTCGAGATATAATGAAGCGCTATTACTATTAGATGAATGGTGTTTTGGAGTTCACTGTGATGTGTGATGACCTATAGTTACTGCTGAATTTTAGTCAATGTAAGGGTTGTTAGTTTCTTTTGAGTCACTTCTATATCACTGTTAAGGACAAAAGAAGTGAAGGAAAAAAGCCACTGTTGCTAAAGATGAAATCTACACAATGTTAAGTGCTAGATAAATGGAACAAACCAAAAATATGGTATTTTTTGACATTTACTACTTGTATCCATTTGTCTGAAAAAGCCCCCATTATTACAAAGTTATTAGTTACTCTAAAATTATTTCCAACTGTTTTCTTTAAACTTGATTTATTTTGCTATTGTTGATAGGATACACAGCAAAATGTATACCAGTGACGTGGATTATACTTTATGAAGTTGTACATTCTCAGCCTCCTTTCTGGGTTGTTCTTCCCACTTTAATGTAAATTCAATGCCTCCTAAGACCCCTAGCAAATCTTTCAAGTTGCTGTTGTCAATTTGATCCCATATATGAAATAGTTCTTGGAAGCTTAATGCTCAAGATAAACTTTTTTTATTAGTTAAGCTAAACTAGCTAATTCAGTTTTATTTATTTATTTTTTTTAGGCATCACTGCCCTCTGGTGGTCGGAGTAGGAGGCCCGGCATTTGCTCCTGTGGAGCCACTGCTGGAATTGAACCTCCATCCCAGTGGGCCGCAGTCCCGCGCACAACCACTACGCCACCGGGGCTCAGCCCTAACTAATTCCGTTTTAAGAAGACTTAAGGGATGTTTTTGATTTAAGGTTTAAGGATTATCTCAGGGCACTAAATCATCCAAACTCCCTGGCTCCAGGAAGCCTAGAGTCCATAATTTTCTATTTTCTGCATTTTCCTTGCCTTTAATCAGGATTCTTTGGTTTTGTTTTTGTTTTTTTGGGCATCACTGCCTCTGGTGGTCGTGGGTGCTACCCAGCCCTGCTCCTGATTGCTGCAGATGGATTTGAACTGCCAAGCCCACGGGTCGCAGCCCTGCACTCAACCACTTACGCCACCGGGACTCAGCCCTAATCAAGATTCTTAAATGGATTCTTTGACCAAAATGTTCAACAATGGTAGTTGTGTAATATTTAGTTCCTCTGCTTTCATGGTAAAGTAAGCAGTTGTCCGTGGAGGCAATCACCCATATAGTCCATGTTGTTAAGTACTGTTGTGTTGTTTCTGCCTCATAATGACCCCGTGTACAATGGAACAAAACATAGGAGTAATTGTGGTGACAACATAGGAACTGTTTTGTTCATTATGAGCCCCTTTGCCCATTGATATCCCTCTCCTATACCTGACTCCCTTCCTTTCTCTTGTTCCACATTAATAGAAACCAAATGTTGTGTCTTGGATGCCCACTTGAAAGCTTTAAAGATGCCAGGCCCTATACTGTGAACTACCAAGTTGAAAAGAAACACTAAACATATTAGGCTACCTAACTGATACGTGTGAATCCATGATCCTAAACCTCTAACTTAAGGAACCAAATCCCCATGAAGTGTTTGGTTGTATGTACACATTCTCAGTAGTTATTCTTCCTTCCTACCCTGTGGTCCTTGTTATAAATAAAACACAACTTTTTCCAATTCTCTTTTTTGCAGATGTAGTTTAATGACACTAACTACAATGATCAGTAGTGCAACCCTTCCCTTAATCAGTGAGATCATTTCATCACCTTTAATTCCTTTTCCCCACCCCTTCTTCCAGCCCTCAGTAACCATTAGTACACTCTGTTCTCATCTTTTAATGTAAGTGAAGTCACAAAAGATCTGTCTTTTTGTGATTGACTTAATTAGTTCAGCATAATACCAAAACTTTATTTCTCCTACTGATTGAACAGTGTACTCCACTTTATGCATGTACCACTTGTGCCTCCCTTCATCCGTTGGGCATTTAAGTTGCCTTTATCTTGGCTATTGTGCATAGTGCTGTCATGAACATTGATGTCCTTGTCTCCTTTGTGAGTCTTTGCTTTCAGGTTTTTTCTGTATACATCTAGCGAGGAATGAAATTGCTGGGTCTTATGGTCGTTCTATTTTTAATGTGTTGACAATCTGCCTACTGTTTTCCACAGCAGCTGTAGCATTTTGCATTCTCACCAGCAGTGGGCAAGAGTCCCAGTTTCCACCATCTTCCCCCCCCCACACACACACACACACTTATCAACATTTGTTATGGTCAGTTTGGGTTTTATCCTGGTTATCCTAGCAGTATAATAGTAATCTTAGTGTGGCTGATGACACTGAGTATCTTCTCATCTAAATGATAACCATTCTAATGTCTTCTTTGCTGAAATGTCTGTTCAGGTTCTTTGCCCATTTTAGGATTGGGATCTTTGTGTTTTTGTGGTTAAATAGACACATTTTTATACATGTTTTGATCATTTGATTCTTGTCAGATAATGTGGTTTCCAATGGTATTCTTCTTCCAGCCAGTCAATTGTCTTTCCACCATTTGGGTAAATAAAGTCTTGGTAAGCACAAGTTTTTAATTCTTATGTGGTCCCTTTTACTTTGTCTGACCTTGTTTGTCTTTTGGTTGTTATATTAGATAACCCAGTGTTGAAAGCTAGTCCTGACAGCACTGCCTCTGCTTATTCTAAGGATTTCAGGGATTTTGTTTGCAAATTTAGGGCTTTCTTGTATTTTGAATTGCTGTAAAAAAAAAATTTTTTTTAGGCATCACTGCCCTCTGGTGGTGGAAGTAGGAGGCCCAGCCTTTGCTCCTGTGAGCGGGAATTGAACCTTCATCCCAGTGGGCCATAGTCCCGCGCACAACCACTATGCCAGTGGAGTTCAGTCCATTTTGAATTGCTTTTTATACCCAAAAAAAAAAAAATCCAATTTTCTCATCAACTTTTTTATTTTCTTTTTTTGGGGACATCACTGCTCTCTGGCCATGAGAATAGGAGGCGCCCCACTGCTGGAATTGAACCTCCATCCCAGTGGGCCGCAGTCCCGCACACAACCACTACACCACCGGGGCTCAGCCCTTTCTCATCAACTTTTACTGAAGAGATTACTCCTCCCCTCCCCCAAATGCACTTAGCACATTGTCAGATATCAGCTGACCTTGATGTATAAATGTATTTTTAGATAATTATATTCCATTAATCTATGTATTATTATATCATTACTAGGCTGTTTTGATTCCTATGGTTTTATAATATATTTCAATGCTTTCCCTTTTTTAAGGATGATTTTGTACTCTTAAAAAACTAGAAGTAATGTTTCCTCTCTCTCTCTCTTTTTTCCTAATAGATGCTGTGAGAGAAATAAGAAAATACTCCGTTACTCATAGCATGGAGAAGAGTTCAGCCAGTAAACCAAGTGCCTATGATCATACACAGATGAAACTTTTTAGGTCTCAAAGGAATCTTTACATTTCTGGATTTTCATTATTTTTTTGGCTGTAAGTAACAAAGGAAGAAGCCCAAGATATAAACAAGATTATCGCCCTCTCTTTACCCTTCGCCTTCCTAAACTATAGTTGCTTTAATATTCTATAGTTGTTAGTATATCAGTATCTTCACAAAAGACCACAGAGGTTATACCTAAATAACAAATAATAGTTACTGGGTGTAGGTTTGATAGGTGGGTAAGGCCTGCAAGATCTGGTCCCTGCCTCTCGAACTATTCTCCCCCATACTCATGGCATTCTACCACATTGACCTTTATGCTTCTTTGACCTTGCATCAAATCCTTCCTGAGTGCCAGTGTAGTGTGTGCCAAGCTCCTTCCTACTTCAGGAACTTTACATAGTTTATCTTGCCACCCCTTTCTCAGAAAAGCCTCATGTCTTAGCTAAGTGGGTGGCTTTAATGAATTTATATTCTCACAGTTTAAGAAATGAGAAGTTTGACCTCAGAGTGCTGCCTGGCTGTCTGCTGGCTCTGGAAAGCCGATCCTTATCTTTTGAGCTTCTGCTCCTGGGCTGTCTTCATGCTGCTTTTCATCCTTCTTCCCTCCTCTCCACTTCTCTTGCTCACTTTGCATCTCAAATCTCAAAAAAAGATTAAGGACAGCTCTTATACTAATCCCCATGCCATTAACATAATAAGCATAGAATTTTCCCTGATAGAATTTTTAACCTTGGGCATAGAGGTTAGGATTTACAATATAGATTTTGGGGGAACACATTTCCATCCACACCACCAATCTTAGTTTCCTAGAGCTATAAAAACCAACTCTGATTGATGCACCTTCTGTCATCATCACTCCCTAAAAGAGGTAATTTCTGGTTATATGTACCAGTATGTTTTCTTTCTGGCATCATTAACCGGGCCAAAAAAAAAAATACTGCCACTGAGTGTTATAAAACCTTATGTTAGCTGAGTCCTGGTGGCGCAGTGGTTGTGTGTGAGGCTGCGGCCCACAGAGTTGACCGCTCAAATCCAGCAGCAGCTGTCCAGGAGCAAGGTTGGGCTTCCTACTCCCACCAGGGCAATGAAGAGATAGGCAGGAAGGAAGGAGGGAGGGAGGGAGGGAGGGAGGAAGGAAGGAAAGAAAAACACCTATGTTAATAAGGTTTCCAAGCATATAAATCTATGGGAGTTGGGCTGAGCCCCGGTGGTGTAAGTGGTTGAGTGCAGGACTGTGGCCTGCAGGCTTGGCGCTTCAAATCCAGCGGCAGGTCTCAGGAGCAGCACGGGGCAGCTCCTCCAACCACCAGAGGGCAGTGATGTCTCCCCTCCCCCCACAAAAAATCTATGGGAGTAAGCCACCTAATCTTTCTCTTTCAAAAGCATCAGCTGACCATGTGATGAGCTGCTTCATACTTAGCCGACCCATCGTCCACTCATTTTCTGTCATCCAGTGGATTCCAACCCTTAACTACCTTATAGGACAGAGTAGAAATCCCCATGTGCGTTTCCAAAACTGCAGCTCTTCATGGGCGTAGAAAGCCACATCTCCCCCACAGCCTGCCCTTCACTGCTGTGTCTTCACACACCTCCAAGCTGGAATCGAGGCTCCATGAGGCTTTATCTTCGTCTGTTGTGCCCTCACTCTCTCCAACAGGACTCGGACTCAGAACAACCCTACATAGAGATTTCCAAGACAATACGTCTTTACGGGGGCAGATAGCCTCACTTTTTTTCTTAAAATTGAATGGTGGGTTTGAATCCTTTTTAAATAGAAATTTTTTAGTTAACAAACAAGCAAACAGAAGAAAACCCATCTTATTGCTATTGATGCCAACTCGTAGTGCCCTTTTTCCTGCAGAATAGCTGATAGTTTTGAACCGCTGACCTTACAGATTTTAGCCAAGTGTGTAGCTATGACACCACAAGGGGTTAACCAAAAAGTGATTTCTTTCTGGCCATGTCACACCCTCTTAAATATTCCTGAAATGCTCCTTTGGGTGTCCAAACTCCAGATTTTTACGAGGAAAATAATTATACCACTAAGCACCGACTTTATTTTTGAAATGCTGCTCTACTTAAAGAAGATTCCAATGGAATGAAACACAGCTTTGTTTTTACTGTGAAACTTAGATTAATTTTTTAAATTTTGAGCAGGTGTTCTCTTTAAAATAACACCTGTACCTAAGACAAATCCTTTGAAAATGACTTAAAAATCACATTTTCTGATGATTAGTTTAGTTATATATTAATTGGATTTTTTTTAATCCCTTCTTCCCCCTCTACCCTCCTAGAGTGTTGAGACGTCTGGTTAGTCTCATTACCCAACTGGCTAAAGAATTGTCAACCAAAGGAATACTTAAAATTCAAACAGAAAATACTAACAAGGCTGCCAAAAAATTCATGGAAGAGAATGAAAAATTAAAACAGGTATTTTAATTTCTTTTAGAATTTTGGTTTTGGTGACTGTCATTGGTGTTCCTAAGATGTGGCTTATTATTTTTCAGCATCAAACAGAAGATTTCTGATTCAGAAATATAAACAGAAAATGTCTATAGATAACAGCATTGTCCTGTGAAATGATTATTTCAAGAGTTTTATTCTATAGATGTGCATGTCTTCACGGTTTCCTTTCATAATAGATTAAATACCATTTGGATTTTGTATGACTTAAGAAAAAATTGGCATTCTGAGAATATGAATTTTAATTCATTTAATTTTAATTCATTCACCATTAAGCTAAAGCAAGTCTTTGTAAAAATGTAGGTTGTTGGTTCCTTTTCAGATGAATCCTAAACAGGAAGGTAATTGATGGGAAAGCAGGGATCCCACATATATCAAAAATCTTTAATTTGGTACTTTTTAATTGTTATATATAATGTCATTGACTATATAACAATTTTTATTGTATATTAAATGGGGGTAATTTGGTATTGTTGACAGTCCTTCAAAAGCTCATTCTGCCCTTGTGTCATTCACATAGATGCATCAGGTAGTGAAATTTCCCCCCTCTGAATAAGTAAATGGATGAATGTAAAACCCAAGAGACAAAATTACTCTGGGTTTGTTTTTCAAGTTTAAAAATCAAGAGTCAGGTTTCATAGGTAGGGTTCTTTCCGCTCATAATCCAAAAATCTTACTGCCCTCTCATCATTATTAATGCATAATGAACTGCTCTGTAAACCTCTCCTTCGTTCCATAAAGGACAAAGGAGAGCTAGTCCTTAGGGTTATCAGAAATATTTATCAGCACAGGTAGCCTCATTTTTCGCCCACAAAGCAGCTAGTGGGTTTGAATTGCTAACTCTGTGGTCAGCAGTCAGTGCTTAGTGCACCGTGCTGCCAAAGCTCCCATTAAATACCCTATGTCTTTGCTAATTCTGCTTCTTAGAACAAGATTACTAATAAATGGAATTGTTCAGAAGTAAAATTTTAAAGAATGTATCCCAAAAAGGAGCCATAAGATCCACCCCCCACCTCTGTCCATTTCAAGTTAAAATATTACAGATTATCAAGTTGTGCTATCATTAAAAATAATTGAGTTGACAGTAGAGATTATGTATCTAAGAGCTAAAGTTGTATCCTCTTTTTTTTTTTTTTTTTTGAGGCATCACTGCCCTGATGGTGGGTAGGAGGCCCAGCCTTTGCTCCTGGGAGCTGGAATTGAACCTCCATCCCAGTGGGCCGCAGTCCCGCGCACAACCACTACGCCACCGGGGCTCAGCCCAAGTTGTATCCTCTTTTAAGGAGAAGAATATGCATCTACTTTCATCCGTCTTAAAAATGATACATCTATTCGTGGGAGGTGCTGTTGATTCATGGTTCTAATCAGCGGAATCCTGTTTTTACAGAGTAGAACTCCATTGGATTTCCTGGAATGCAGTCTTTCTTCTTTTTCCTCCCCTATTTTATAATATGAATACCTCTATATTATTTCTAGGAGTTTGTTTTTTTTTAGATAAACGTGGTGAAATTTTACAGAGCTGATCAGTTTGTCATTCGACAGTTCACTATATTTGTGATGTAGTAACTTACTTGACATGGTACCTCTAGCTATAGTCCTTTTTTTTTCTAGTTCTTTAATGCTCTCCCCCCTGTCCTTTTTAACTGTGCATAAAAGAGTCCTCTCAGAGACATAAACAGAGGGAATGACCACTGTCAAGGAAGAAGAGCCAGGAGTAGAGTATGTCATTTGGACCCCGAGATCCCTGCACACTGAACCACCTCAAACCTGAAGAGTTGTGTTAACAGGAGAGTAGTCACAGAGAATCAGCAGGAGCAGAACCCCAAGTCAAGGCCTGAGACAGAGCAGAAAGCTTTCTGCCTCAGAGTTAGTAAAGTGCCTTCAGCTAAGAGGCTCCCGACAGAGTGCCTCCAGGCTAGATTTGAGGACCTACAGATCTTGAGCTTAGCACCTTCAAGGTGGCTGTTGGCACATGGAGAGTACCCTTTGGGCATTACCAGCAACTAGCAACTTCTCAAAGTTTTGTAACATTGTCCTGAAAGAACTTGTAGTACACTGTTGAGCAACATTGGCAAAGACATCTTTGTCTTATTCCTAGAACTAAGGGAATGAATATAAGGGACTGCATTTTCGGTTTTTTACCTATGTGTGAGCAAGTAGATTTCTCATAGGTGCCTTTTATCATGTTTAAAGAAGGCCTTGCCGAGCCCCGGTGCCATAGTGGTTGAGGGCGGGACTGAGGTCCAGAGGCTTGCCGGTCCAAATCCAGCAGCAGCTCTCCAGGAGCAAGGCTGGGTAGCTCCCATGACCACCAGAGGGCAGTGATGCCAAAAAAAAATGAAGAAGGTCCTTTCTATTCCTAGTTTGTTAAGTGTTTCTCTCATGTCTGAGTATTTAAGTTCATCAAATGACTTTTCCATATTACTTGAATAATTCTGTGATTTTTCCTTTGTTCTGCTAATAGTGTATCACATTGATTTTTTTCGAATGTTGAAACACTCATGCATTCCTAGGATAAGCCCATTTGGTAATGATGTTTTCTCAGTTTAATGTGCCATGGGATTTGATTTGCTGCTCTTAGTTTTTGCATTTATGTTCATATAAAGGATACCGGTGTGTAGATTTGTTATGGTGTGTTTGGTATTGATGCAGGGTAAAGTTGCCCTCATATGATAATAGGAACTATTTATTCTTTTGGGGCAGATGTGGAATGAGATTGGTATTCTTCTTTAAATGCTTCTTAGTACTCACCAGCAAATTAATTTGGATCTAGACTTTTCTTTGTTTTTTGTTTTTGTTTTTGTTTTTTGGGCATCACTGCTCTCCGGTGGTGGGAGTAGGAGGCCCAGCCCCACTGCTGGAATTGAACCTCCGTCCCAGTGGGCTGCAGTCGCGCGCACAACCACCACGCCACCGGGGCTCAGCCCTTAGACTTTTCTTTGTTGGGTGGGTTTTTTTGTTTGTTTTGTTTTCAATAGTTTTATTGGTATGTACTTCACATAACATACAATTTAATTGTTTGATTAAATCACAGAAAACAAATAAAAAGAAACTCCAACAAACATGGGATCACCTCTATCAAAGAGAAAGCAGAAAAGTATTTAAAACTGGAATAACTTTAAAACAAGCCAAAGGGAGAGCAAATAATAGGGGAGTACATTTTAACCTACTGGTAACTCTAGCTGTCATGTTGATTTTGCATTGTTCTTTGTCTGATGGGGCCGTTCCTATTTGTTGGCTGTAGTCAGAAGAGATTCGCCTAGGACATAACCCCTATAAATGGGCTTCGGGCTCCCGCTGTCATCCGTTGTTCACTTGTTTGTTCGGTGCTTATAACCCTATGCACAGCAAAACAAAACACTGCCATCCAGTGCTTGGCTCACAGTTGTTTGTTTGCTTAAGCACATTGTTCCAACAACCGTGTCAATCCATCCCGTTGAAGGGCCTCCTTTTTGCTGCCCCTCCACTTTACCAAGCGTGATGTTCTTCTCCAGAGAACGGTCTCTCTTGACAACATGTCCCAAGGATGTAAAATAAAATCTTGGAATCCTTGTCTGTAAGGAGGACTCTGGCCTTATTTCTTCCAATACACATTTGTTTGTCATTTTGTCTGTCCATGATACTTTCAGTGTTCTTCAGCACCACACAATCCATTATTCTTTGTCAAAGTTTCACTTGCTGAGGGAGCTGAAACAACCATGGGCCTCAAAGTTACATCCTTCCTCTTTAGTACTCTAAAGAGGTCTTTTACAGGAGATATACCCAATACAATCCATTGTTTGATTCCCAGAATGCTGTTCCATGAGCATTGGTTGGGGAGCCAAACAACAAAAAAATCCTTGAGTTCAACCTTTTCTCCATTTATCATGATGCTACCTGTTGGTCCGTTTGTGAGGATTTTGGTCTTCTCTACATTGATTTGTAATCCATACTGAAAACTGCAATTCTTGATCTTCAGCGAAGTACTTGCAGTCATCCTGGTTTTCAGCAAGCAAGGTTGTAGCATCTGCATATTACAGGTTGTTAATAAACCTTCTTTCAATCGTGATGCCATATTATGCTTCCTATAGTCTACCTTCTTTGATTATTTGCACAGCATAGAGATTGAATAAGTATGCTGAGAGGATGCCACCCTGACACACACTTTGCCTCTTTCAAATCATGCAGTAGTCACTTGATGTCTTCACACAACTGTTCTCCATGTACAAGTTCCACATGAGCAGTGTTCTCAATGGTATCTATAGTTTGATTTGATCCATACAGTCGACTGCCTTGGTATAATCAAGTCATACATCTTTCTGGTATTCTCTGCTTTGAACCTAGATCCATCTGATATCATCAATGTCCTCTTGTTCCATGTCCTCTTCTGAATCTGACCTGAACTTCTGGCAGCTCCCTGTCAGTGTATTGCTGCAACTTTTATTGTATGATCTTCAGAAATAACATTTGATGTGATACCAATGATATGGCTGTGTAGTTTGAGCATTCTGTTGGGCCACCTTTCTTGGAAATGAGCACAGATATGGATCTCTTCCAGTCAGTTGGCCAAGTCGCTGCCTTTCAAATTTGCTGACATAGACAAGTGAGTGCTTCTAATGCTTCATTAGCTTGTTGAAATACTTGTGTAGGTATTTCTCCAGTTCCTGGAGCCTTGTTTTGGAATAATGCATTTGGGACACCTTGGATTTCTTCATCTTTGTTTGTTGGTTCTTCCTCATATACTACTTCCTGAAATGATGGATTGTTGACTAGTTTGTTGTTGTTGTTGTTGTTTTGGCACACTGACTATATTCTTTCCACTTCTTTTTTTTGGGGGGGTGGGGCATCACTGCTCTCCAGTGGTGGGAGTAGGAGGTCCAGCCCCACTGCTGGAATTGAACCTCCGTCCCAGTGGGCCGCAGTCCCGTGCACAACCACTACGCCACTGGGGCTCAGCCCTCTTTCCACTTCTTTTGATGGTGCCTGCATGATTCTGTATTTCCCCCAAAGAATCTTTCAATATTGCAGCTTAAGCCTTGAATTGTTTCTTGAGTTCTTTCAGCTGAAGATATGTTGACTTAAAATATGTCCTTCCTTTTTTGATTTCTTAACTCTAGATCATTGTACATTTTGTTATAATATTTGACTTTTCTTTTCAAGCTGGCCTTTGAAATTTTTGTTCAGATTTTTTTACTTCATTTCTTCCATTTGCCTTAGCTCATTATTTCTTCCATTTGCCTAAGATTAAATGCAGGTTTCATAATATGTTCTTTTTAATAGCTTTTTTTGCTTTCTTCATGAATGATGTTCTTCATATCTTCCATAGCTCATTATGTCTTTTGTCATTAGTGTTCAATGCAGCAAATCTGTACTTCAGATGATTTTGAAATTCACATTGGATGGACCCAAGATTCTATTTTGGCTCTTGTGGACATGTTTTAATTTTCTTCAGCTTCCATCTAAATTTGCATAAGAAATTCACAGTTGATGGTCTGTTCCACAGTCAGCCCCTGGCCTCATTTTAGCTGCTGATACTGCACTTCCCCCACAGATGTAGTCAATTTGATTTCTGTGTTTTCTGGCTGGAGACATCCATGTGTATGCTTGCCTTTGGTGCTATTGAGAAAAGGTATTTGCTCTGAACAATTCATTGGTCTTGCAAAATTTTATCATGCAATTTACAGCTTCGTTTCTTTTCACCAGGTGCATACTTTTCAACTACTATTCTTTACTCATTGTTGCCAGCTTTTGCATTCTAGTCAGCAATAATTATCCAGTCATAGATAACCTTCTGCAAACCAGGTATTCACAATTTAAGTTTTGATACCATTCCTTCCTTTGTATTTTATTATTTACAGTATTTGCATCACAGGTGGGTGTGCTTCTTCCATGTGGGTTTAGTTGATGCCTCACTTAGAAGCCTGCTTGTTTAAAGACATGCCTTTAAGATCTCAGACACTATTCTTTCTGATAGCTGGGCACCATCTGCTTTCTCCACCACAATTTACTAAAGCCTCATATCATCAATGATCTTTTTGTGGGGACAAGCATTTAGCAGGGGTAAGTCATAAAAACTAATTGTTCTTAGATTGGAACTAGAATAAAGTTCAAACTCCAAATCCATTCATATTTCTATTATCTATATATGTATCTGGTTCATCATTTTATGATAAAAATCACTATAAGGGCTGAGCCCCGGTGGTGTAGTGGTTGAGTGCAGGACTGCGGCCCATTGGCTAGGCGGTTCAAATCCAGCAGCTGCAAGGCTGGGTAGCTCCCACAACCACCAGAGGGCAGTGATGCATCACCACCCCCCCCCAAAAAAAACACATTATAAATCATCCCCCTTTGGCATAAGATTATTCTATTGATAATGTCCTGAATTTCACCAATATAGAATTTAAAACACTGTTGAGAAGGAAAATTATATAATTATAGGCTGACTTCACACTACATGAATTGTGACTTATACAGATTAAACTCTTAAAGTGACTAGAAACCATTTACACCAACAGTGGGGGTTGCTAATAGGACAATTTTTTTTGGGGGGGGCATCACTGCTCTCTGGTGGTGGGAGTAGGAGGCCCAGCCCCACTGCTGGAATTGAACCTCCGTCCCAGTGGGCCGCAGTCCCGCGCACAACCACTACGCCACCGGGGCTCAGCCCTAATAGGACAAATTTTGCAGTAACATTTGCAAAGGCAGGACTGTGCCAATAAGATTGATACATATGGCTGCTGAGCCCTGATGGCATAGTGGTTGTGTGGGGGACTGCAGCCCACAGGGTTTACAGTTCAAATCCAGCTGCAGTTCTCCAGGAGCAAGGATGGGCTTCCTACTCCCACCAGGCCAGTGATGCCACACACACAAAAAGGTTGGTACAGACGATAAGAGACCATGGTGTGCATTAAAATAGTGACTATCTGGTAGTCTCAGGCCATCATTAATTCCATTAATTTTAGAATTTTAGAATTCATGACATTATCAATACAATAATTTTATGCCAAAGGGAGATGATTTATAATGTTTTTGGGGGGTGCATCACTGCCCTCTGGTGGTCATGGGAGCTACCCAGCCTTGCTGCTGCTGGATTTGAACCGCCTAGCCAATGGGCCGCAGTCCTGCACTCAACCACTACGCCACCGGGATTCAGCCCTTATAATGATTTTTATCATAAAATGATATTTCTAAAATGAACCAGATACATATATAGATAATAGAAATATTAATGGATTTGGGGTTTGAACTTTATTCTAGTTCC
This sequence comes from Nesogale talazaci, assembly GCA_004026705.1. Classification (NCBI taxonomy): domain Eukaryota; kingdom Metazoa; phylum Chordata; class Mammalia; order Afrosoricida; family Tenrecidae; genus Nesogale; species Nesogale talazaci. Next base: position 88,498 of record PVJH01005648.1, on the reverse strand, counting down.
AATCTAAGAACAATTAGTTTTTATGACATACCCCTGCTAAATGTTTGTCCCCACAAAAAGGTCACTAATGATATTATTAATAATTCCATCATTAATAACCTTGAAATAACAGTCACCTGCTGCTTCTCACTAGAGCATTTCAGCCTTAGGTCCAAGGGAGGAATCTGTTATAGGGTTCATAAATCTGTTGCAGGTATGTTTGAAATAAATCCCAGATGGGATATTGAATCCTGGTGTGGCCTATGAAGGATGTTGTGTGTGTGTCTGACTAGTGAGCTCAGTCTCTTTTATAAGTTAAGATTTTATTGCACATCTTGCTCCTTCTACCAGGACCTTCAAGTGTAATCCTTTTCAGAGCAGTTCGTAGTGGTAGCTGGTTACCATCAAACTCTTCTGGCCTCAGGGCTGTCTAGACTGATATTTGTGTGATCCATTATTCTAGTCAACTAGTTGCTTACATGCCTTTTTTGTAAAAATCTTCTTCACTCTTTTCTTCTGACGGGGAAAGACCAGTAGTTGCCCTTTAGATGGGTGCTTCTGAGCTCTTAAAACTCTAGTCATTGATTAAGCACTAAAGTAACATACAGAACTTTGTCTTTATGAACGGTCTTATGCCTTTGACCTTGATGTTATATCTCCTCGAGACTCTTGATTCTTTTTTGCATAAGTTTTGAATAGTTTGTGTACTTTTATAAATTTGTTCATTTTGTCTAGATTTAATTATTTGCCATATATTTCATAGTTCTACAATCCTTTTAATTTCTATGTAAGATTGGTAGGAATGTCCAACTTTCATTTATGATCTAAGTAACTTGCATCTTCCCTCATTTCTTGGTTTGTTTTAAATGAAAGGCTCATCGTTTTGATCTTTTTATTAAGTCAACTTTTTGTTTTATTTATTTTATGTTTTCCTATTCTCTATTTTAGTTATCTCCACTCTTAATTTTTTTCATTTCCTTCCTTCTCCCTATTTTAGGTGTCATTTTCTCTTTTTTTCCTAGTACCTTAAGATAAAAAGGGTATTACTTTGAGTGGTTTGTTGGTTATTCCTTGTAGTGTGGGCATTTACGACTGTGCATTTCCCTTTGAGCACTGCATTCCCTCTGTCCCACACATGCTTTCATTCCCACTTATCTCAAAGTTGGGTCTCATACTTGTGATTTTTGTCTTTGACCCCTTGTTTATTTAGAAATTGCCTCATAGTTGAGAATTTTTCTGTTTTCCTTTTGTTACTGACTTCTAGCTTCATTCTGTTGTGTTGGTTCATACATTGTATGGTTTCAATCTCTTACAGTTTATTGATAATTCGTTTTGTGTCCTAACATGAAGGAAGTCCCTCCAGGTGTGCTGAGAAGACTGTGCACTCTGTTGTTGTTAGGTAGTGTCCTACCTTACACACATACATATAGCAGCTCTAAGGTTTCGTTGGTGTATGGTGTTGTTCCAGTCTTTTCCTTTTTTATTGATCTTCTGTCGAGATATTTTATATGTTATTGAAAATAGGTTATAAAATTGCTCTGTTGTTATTATGGAGACCTGGTGGGTTACACATTGGGCTGCTAACCAAAAGGTCAGCGTTTGAACCTACTGCACACTCCCTGAGAAAGGCGTTGTGGTTCTGCACACACAGCCGTAGAAACTCACAGGGACAGTTCAACTCTGTTCTCTAAGTTTCCTGAGAGTGAGAAATACCCCCAAGGCAGTGAGTTTGAGTTTTGAGGGTTTTTTCCCATTGTTATTGTAAATACAACTGTATTTCTTTCTACAATTCTGTCAGTGTGTACTTCACATTTCATCACTGTTGTTTAATGCAAACTTGTTTATAACTACCAATTAACTTTTAATTTTAACACTTTAAAATAACTCTAGTAATGTGGCTACCTCTTATGGAGGGTTAAGATAGGTGAGCCAATGAGCATTTGAATGATTACAACTGGTACCTATTGAATTTCAGCTGGTCTTTCCCTAGCTTAAAGTTAAACATAATACATTGAGACAAGTTTATAGGTGCAGTAATGAATGTCTATTTACAAGACCAACACAAATCCAGCCTTTCCAAGTCAATGACTTAATAATTCAAGCAGTCAGTGAAAACATCCCTGCAACCCAGGGACTCCAATTTGGGCAGTTTAATAGAGAGTCTTTGAACTGAATTCAATGCAATAACTGCTAGAGTGGGTAACACCTTTAAAGCGATTTCGTGTTTCCTTGTTCCTACTCTTTTTTCAAAAATTTGTTTTCAATTTTTGCAAGCTGTAAAGCTTCTTCTATTAGGATATGCTTTCCATCACAAAAAAATGTTGGAGGGGATTAAAAACTATACTTAGTAGTACTAGAATTCCTTCTCAGTTGCCTAACTTCTCTTATTACATGATAATGTAGGATTGAACCTTGTGTCACAGATTGATGCCGTTATCTTTTTCAGGTAACTAGATTGAAGTTACCCAAACACAGAGACCATGGTTAGCTTATATTTTTATCCACTGTAGTGCCATACAAATATAATACTGGCAGAAAGTTAGTTCTGGATAGAATTTTGAGGAATTTGTTTGCTAGATATGCCAACTTACATTAGAAAAGGAATTCCCTATACAGAAGAAAGGCTTCTCTTATTTCCGTCTATGTGAAATTTATATGAGTTGTTTATCTGAATTATGGAAACTCAGTGTCAAGTAGCTTAAGTAGCTGACCTATGCTGGAGTGTACATATTTCATTTTTTAAATACGTATTAATCTTTCTTGATAACTTAAAACCCTTTTCCAAATTTCTTAAAGATAGTAGACTAGCTTCTTCATTGTATTAGCAATAATGGTTTCCATTCAGATAGACAGATGACAAAATTTCCACTCTACATGCTTCTTACTGTTTTGCCATTCCATTTGTCCTCTTTCTTGGCCAGAAAGGAGCTCTCGTGGCACTATTGGGCAGGCAGTGGACTGCCAAAGGCAGCAGAAAGATGAGGCTTCCTGCACCCTGCAAGATGGGCAAAGCCTCCCAAGCCCTGTACAGTGTCACGGAGTTAGAATTGACTTAATCGCAGCAGATTTAGAAAAGATAAGCTGCAACCATAAGATTGAAAGTAGCATACTGAAAACACCTATTTTAGAAACCAGAACATATATGAAAATATAGCAAATGTCAGAAAGGATTAACTGAATAAAAATAATTTGGAGATTATCCAGTGAAATTAGTTATTATAAAATTTTCCAAACAGAGATGACTCTATCATTTCCCACTTAGCTGCCATTTTCAGGTGGCCGAAAATGTGAAATTATGAGTTGGTCAGTATGAAATAGTCTGAGTATACAGGTCAACAACTGGAAAAAAATGAACTTCCAATTAGTATTATCCTGAAGACTGATTTGTTTTTCGTTAGGTAGTCACTATACACTTAATTTAGGAAAAGAGATTCATATTCTCTACCTAAATGATTTAGCAAATACCAGTTTCATGGTAGTCCAGCCTTGGAAAAGATTCTACCTGTAGTAAGGGTAAATCTTTGTACTGTTCCCAGATGTGAAGCTGCTGATAAGAAAAGTACATTGCACATGGGTAAAGTGCTAAAAGGAACTAAGAATAAAATAAAGACCAGTAATTTTAAAATAGCTTCTCTGGCTTATTTCCTATAAGAATGCCTGCATAAAAATATGTATAAAGATACATATTTTTATATTTTCACATCACTGCCCTGGTGGGAGGAGAAAACCCAGCCTTGCTTCTAGAGAGCTGCTGCTGGATTTGAACTGCCAACCCAGTGGGCCACAGTCTCACACACAACCACTGAGCCGCCGGGCTTCAGCCCACTATTTTTGAGAGTAGAAATCGCAGTGGAGCTCCTGGTAGTTTTGAACTGCCAGCTATGTGGGTGGCAGCCCGATATATAACCACTACACCACCAGGGCTCTAATGCCTGCATTCTAAAGCATATTAAGCTGACTTCTTCCTTTGATTCTCTTTTGTGATAGGTCATGAGAAACTATAGCAAGGGAGAGCGACCAATTTTGGAAACAGAAAATAAAAAACTAGCAGAAGACCATGAAAAACTGAAAATGGAATTAAAGAAGACTACAGATGGTAATGTTGTGTGCATGTGCAAAGAAAGAGTAGGGTGACATTTTATCCTGTTATACTTCACTGTTTTCCCTAAAACAAAACTAATGTCTAAAGGGCTAAAGTATCAAGAATGACCTATTTATAAATTCCTGCTCAAATACAAAGTTAAAACATTGTCTTAGCCAAGACAAACACCCTCTGTTATATAGAAAAACATGTAGGTGTTTCAGATCTGTGTTGTAAATACAGATGTTCCTTCCTAAGGCACAAGAGCTATGTTCTTGAAAAGTTGCACATAAACATATTTTTGTAAAATGAAGCACATTTTCCAACATCATATATTGTTTCTCTCATAAAGTCAGTCATGGGGACATAATTTTGGTTACAAGAAAATGGATCACCTCAAGCTCCAATATTTCCTACCTGTTAAGTATAAGAAAAATGTTCTCTAAAAGAGATGGCTGGGCACGGAAGAAGCAGCTTTCAACCATCAGTTGAAAAGGATTTGAATGCTCTTTCCAAAATATATTGCCATGAAGCCCTTCATCCATTTCCTTTCATTCTCTGGCATTTTTTAAAAAAGTAGTTCTATAATTTTTGTTCTTTATCAGGACAGAAATTACTATTGCCTATATCTGTATAACATGAGACAGTAGATAGCCCAAGGCAAGTCATCCCAGCAAAATAAGTTTGTGACTTGACCCCTGAGGAACATGCCTACATACAACAGACATTTTTTTTGTTTTTTTTGTTTTTTCTTAGGTGGGGTGGGGGGCGGACATCACTGCCCTCTGGTGGGAGTAGGAGGCCCAGCCTTGCTCCTGGAGAGTTGCTGTAGGATTTGAACCGCCAACCCAGTGGGCCGCAGTCCCTCACACAACTACTACACTACCGGGGCTCAGCCCAGACATTTTGTTATTGTTCTTGTTGAACAGACTCTGGGGAAACATTTATGCAACTAGGGTTCAGATAGCGATTGATCTGTAGGCCATCTCCAATTGCATATGTCTCCCACAGCTTAAAAGGAAGGTAAATTGGAGAATGGTCAGCAAATGAATCAAAGACCTACTTTATAATGTTTGCAAACAGATTTTCTTTCGATAGTTATCAGTATATTGCAAGTTCCCTCTAATACCACTTCCTATCATTCAATGTATGTCACCATTGGTTGGAAGCAGTTTACTTCATTAGAGTGTATTTGAATTTGAGCTATAACGCAAGGTAAAAGTTAATATTGTAGGGCAAAAATATCCAGGGGAGACGGCTTCATGTCATATAAAATTCTTTAGTTACCTCTCTACTCCTTGTTTAAAGTGAAAAAATTAAATGACTTAGAGGTTGCGGCAGTAAGTGGAGCTATAAGTTTTCTTATGGTCTGGGTATTTTCATAATATAGCCTAAATCCAAGAATCCTGAATTTTAGTTGTCACTGTTATCTTTTCTGCAATTCTAGAAGGTATACACATAGATACAAAAGTTAACAAACAAAAGAAGCTTATCATTTGTATGAAAGTAAATTTAACTGTTACATACGCTAAACTTTAGACATTTCAAAAGAGAAACTGTGTTCTTTATTTTACCCAACATAAAATGCTGCTAGACCTTGTGAAGAATCAGGGATTTTTCCAAAATACCTTCAATTAGGGGAGAAAATTATTTTTAAATCTTCCTTTTCTTCCTGTCTGCCAAAAAGTCTCTTTTCTTACACATTAACCAGGGTGGTACAAAAATAAGACTGACAATTTTGTTTTTTCTACCTTGGGCTTTTAAAAATTAGTTTCCAACTTTGAAATATTTTGAGGTTTTATGAGATATAACTCAAAACTCAGTTATAAGAGCATCATTGTAACAAATTAGATGTTAGGAAAAATGACCTTTTTGATAATGTTAGTATTGTACTTGTAATCTGATAACCAGATATGCCAGCTTCTGTGTTTGAAGTATAGACTCCATGGCTACTTTCTAAATGGATCGGTGTTGAGGGCAAAGCAGCTGTTACCTGTTTGAGGATGTCCTGTGTGGTTCCTGTAAGATGTGTAATATTTTATGAACATGATCCACTATCAGATAACATCATTAGTGACCTTGGAAAGATGAAAATTCTCAGTCTGAAGAAGATATTTGCTGACTGTATGCTCTTAATTTTTTTTCCCTTTTCAAGTACATTAAAACAAGAGCTATGTATATTAATGAATGCTAAGGATTTGATTAAATTAACCACAGTACTTTATATACAATACCATTCAATAATACGTAATGCTATTTAAAACCGAAGTGTATTAAGGCTTTCAAAATATCTCTTCTAATTTAAAACTGAGTGAAAAAAACAATATGTTTGGTTTTTAAAGGGGTAAAAAAGGTATTTCAAATATCACTTTTCTTATCCTTGCTGTTTCTTTAATCTACATGAAACATTTTCTTTAAAGTTATGTGTATTCATGGAGATAAGGCCTAACTACTAATTTAAGGGTGGCTCCAATGTAGAAAAAATGGAGATATTAGATATACTTCATCAGTAATGTCCATCAGCTGTTTGTCAGGTTTTAGCCGCCAGATCAGATTATGGCCAAGATCAATAAATTACCTGGACCTCAAGAGAGTGATGCTAAAGAGAGTTGTGAACAAAGGTAAATCAAACCATGTTGATGTGGAGTCCAGTTCACACATGCATAAGTTTAGTCCAAACAGAGTAAGTCGAAACGCGACTGCAGTCAGTGGATGGCCACAGACAGGTACTTCACCAGTCCTAGTCCCTTTAGGGAGCCCTCACAAAAAAGGGTTCAGTTGAAACAATGATGCTGGAGGAAGAAGATCTGCCGAACCAGTAAAATTCAAGGCAGAGCAATCAGTGGAGACAATTATGGAGACTGTTGGTTTTATTCTGAAGAATTAATCATGATAGAGTTCCTCAAAGAACACAGAACAACCGTGAAGAACTTCTGAGGAACACATTTTAAGAAAACCCAAAACTACATTGATGAGAAAAGGGGCAAGAAAGTGGCACAGAGAATTTTTTCCCCCATTACGACATTGCAACTGGTCATTTTTCGAAAGTAGGAAGGGCTGTCCTATTATAGTTTAATTGTCCTTTTGGAGATTTAATTATAGTAAATCATCCCAAATCCCTACTTCTGACCCTTCAGACTTCTTTTTGCTCCAAAAGCGCAAAGTGATTTAAGTCCCTCAGGTTACCAAAGCTGCTGTCCTGATGTGTAAATTATAGGACACAGAATTCTTTAGTTAAAGGATTAGAAAGGTGAAAACATTGCCTTCGGACGTTTTTACACCTGGGTGGAGCATATGTTGATAAACAATAGCTTCACATTTTGAGTTTTTTGTTTAATAAAGGTTTCTGTTGTGTGGTAGCACTATTTTTAACTTAACCTTTATATGTCCCAGAGCACCTAATTTGCACTCAGGACTTAGTCAGGTGTAAGAACTTGATCTGTCATTTTTAATGATCTGCTTAGCAATAGCTCTGATATCCCAGTGTGCAAAGAGTAATTGGGAAAAGCACGGCTGTGAGAAATGTTAACTTGAGTCTTGCAAAGTTGCCAGCGATCACAGGCTCTTATAGCAGAATAAGACCTTGTTAGTAGTAGACAACCTTTTCTGATATCCAAGGAATTGACTTCAAAAGGACGCCTCTAATACAGACACTTGTACTCATTCTTTTCTTTCTTTCGGTGTGTGTGTGTGTGTGTGAATCTGGTGAGGGTTTACATATTAGATATCATTTTTGCATTCAACAACTTAAACAGCTTTCAATAGTTTACCCTGTTCACTCACTCTTGTAGGATATTATATTTTCCTTCTCCCAAGTAACACATCTTTCCCTTCTTTCTTTGCCCCTCCCACCCATGGTAACCATTAAAGCCTGTTTCTTCTGATATGACTTTTTATTGATTTTTTAAAAAAACATTGGTGTCACACAGTATCATTGTATGCTAGACTAACTTCACTCAGGACAACGAAACAATGCCCTCCACAGTCATCCATGTCATGGTGTTGTACATTTCATCATCATTTTTTAACCATGTGTCAAATTCCATTGTATATATTGGCCCTTATTCTTATAAGTAAATACTTCTTTGGTATGTATTTCATAGCAAAGCAAATAGCATTCCATCAGTGCATGCAATGAAAGCAGTGACAAAAGTAGTTGTATTCAGAAAAGGGCTAAGACAAATTCCTTGACCCTGTTATTTTTCTTTATCTTTTTTTCTTTATTTTATCAGCAATTTTCAAAGAACTTTAAAAATAATTCATTCATTGCAAAATTACTTAACATGGATCATAAGACTTACTTTGAAAAACACACTATTCAACAAAAGGCAACTTTAAGAGAACGAACCTAAAAAAAAATACCAAAAAATAAGAATTGATTATAAAGGCCCATGGCCAATACTAAAATATTGGCAGCACATAACAGGGTCCTTAGGCTTAGACCAAGATACAAAAATCTTAGATTCCCCTATTTGTTCTTTTTGTTAGGTGCCTTAGAGTCAGTTCAGAATCATAGTGTCACTGTGTACAATGAAAGAAACATTACCTTGCTTCACAATCTTTAGTATGTATGAGCCCATTGTTGCAGCCACTGTATCAATTCATCTCTTTGAGTGTCTTCTTTTCTGCTGACTCTCTACCAAGCATGATAACCTTTATCTCCAAAGTACATGAGATAAACACTCACCATCCCTACTTCTAAGGAGCATTCTGGCTATACTTCTTTCCAGAGAGATTACAATTTGAACTTCTTCATTAATTTCCATCTATTCTCGATCATTTGCCCCCTCCCATGTGGTTCCACTTTGATACAGTGTCTCTGTAAATCCTTCCATCTTCTTTTGATGCTTCCTCCATCATTCAATATTTTACCCATAGAATCCTTCGAGACTCACACTCCTTACTGGTATGATTAGTTTTTGAAGAGTAGGTCACTGTGCTAAAAATTACCATTTTGCAAAATGTAGGATGGCAATATCAGATCACAAATGGACGAAGACTAAATGATCATGTGTGTGCTGTACCCCTGAGAATTAAGGCCATCACATAATCTTCCTTATTATAGCCAGTACTACTATTAATTCCCACTTTGGACTCTATTATTTCCAGATTTAGGTTATTGATGTGCAAAATAATCTGTTGATAGATCTTTTATGATTGTAAATGCTAAATGTGAGATAATGAGACAGTTGGTAAATATGGAATCAGTATATTGTTCAAGGCTTAATTTTTTTTTCAGTTCCTTTAGTATAAGAAATGTCCAATATCTTTTTCCTTTTGAGTCTAACTTCACACCTTTTAAAATTGTATTATAATACATTGTCTTCTCAAGCTCTCATCTAGTCGGTCCCTTTATATTGCCATCTCTTCCTTTCACTTTAACTACTCTGCATTTAGAAACAAGTTTCACTTTCTTCTGACATCCACTTTGGGTTTTTTTTTTTCTGTGTTTTTAATGACCTTTTGATTTCTTCATGCATGAAGTCCTTGATGTTATCCCACAACTCATCTGATCTTGAAGCATTAGTGTGTAGGGTATCAAATTTATTCTTGTCATGGTCTCAGTTCAAGTGGTCTCAAATACCCAAGGTCATATGTTGACTACAATGGCCTTATTTTCTTGAGGTTCAACCTTACTTCCTTATGAGCAATTGATGGCCTATTCTGCTGTTGGTTCCTACTTTTTTCTGATTAATGATATTGAGCTTCTCTACTTTGTCTTTTTAGACATACAGTTGATTTTATTCCTGTGTTCTCCATCCAGGAAAGTCCACAAGTATAGTCAGCTGTTTTATGTTGGTGAAAAAAGGTTATTTGCAATGAGTAAGTCATCATTGGTCTTGCAAATTCCTGCCATATGATCTCACCCATATCATTACTATCACCTAGGCTATATTCAGCTGCTGATCCTTCTTGTTTCTATCTTGCAGCTTGAATGCATGTTTGATCAATTTCACACTGTAGAATTTGGTATAAATATTCAATTTCTTCATCTTTGGCATTAGTAGTTAGTATGTAATTTTAAACAATGAGCCTATTACCTGCTTCTCTACTAAAAATATTAAACACTTTCCTATTTACATTTCTGATATTCATCTCTCTTCCTGAATAAATGCTTCCACAACATTTTCATATAAATTTAAAAATAACTAGTGTGTCCTTTACCTTTAATGATCTTGGCACTTTTTTAAAAAGCATCCTTTAATGCCAGTAGTAAACAAGTTATACTAATGGTAGCAGCAAGGGAGCCGAAACAGTTATTCCTCTTCAAGGGAAATTGCAACTCATAACAAGAAGGAAAATTATAGGGATACTTATATACTTTACATACTAGAAACCATGTTTTATTACCTCTTGAATCTTTAAATCATAAGGTATCTACAAATTTATAGCCAAGAATTTCCGTTCCTTAAAAGCCATTAAACCTCCAAATTCTATCATAAGCATGGTGTACAGTTATAATGTCTCATGAACATTAACTCAGTTATCTTTAACCTGTGGTATAGAAAAGCCACCATCTCATTTTAAAATTTTTAATGCTTAAAACCAAGTGCAGTATTTTCATCGTATTTTTTATCTTGTAAAAAACTTTTGATGTAATAAGAAATTTATCTCTTTGCATATCTGAAAGTTTCTGCTTTGCTGAAGTCCCCTTCCCCTCTTTCTGATGAAACACTATATTATAAAAAGAATACTTTATTTGATGAATGAGGTAGTAGATAATATATAACGAATAAGTACAGTAAGTGGTGTGCATATACACACACACACCAATCATTTTTGTAGTCTGGTATCAGATTTTGTGAAAATAAAGAATTTATTATCATTTATTGCTAAATTTCTACCTAATCTCCCGTTATCAGACCAGTAAAAGGGGGTTTGCTTTACTACTGGGACTAAATGCGTATGGTGAAAGTTTATCTTGTTTGTTCAGGTTTAGTTGAATGATTTTCATTTTTTGTGAGCGTGTTGTCCCTTCACAAGGCCTTAAGAGTAAACTCAATGGTTTACATGTCTAGTAACTTAAGGCATAGAAGGAATAAGGAAACCTTAGCATAGTTGTTGTGTTTCCTGCATAAAGTTGGTGTATAATTAGTCGGTGTATAAATAGTTGGTGTATAAATCTCCAGAAAGTTTTTCATCTCTTTGAAAAACTTGGAATCCAATTGGGTGAATAGAATATATACACATAAAATATGGAAGAAGTTTGTACGATCCAAAGTATCTTTAATTTGAATTATTCCTTCGCATTTGGTACTTTCTGATTTTATAAATGCTTACTTTGTACTGAGCCCTGCTGGCATAGTGGTTGTGTGCGGGACCACGGCCCACTGGGTTGGCGGTTCAAATCCAGCAGCAGCTCTCCAGGAGTAAGGCTGGGCCTCCTATTCCCACCAGAGGGCAGTGATGCCCCCCACCAAAGAAATGAAATGTCTATTCAGATCATTTAATAAAGATTATCAAACCAAAAGCACACTCAGTAGTATCAAGTTGACTCTAGTTCTATCTGGTTTCCAAGACTATAAATCTGTATGGGAGTAAATGGCCTCATATTTCTTCTGGAGAGCAGCTGGTGGTTTGAACTGCTGACCTTGCAGTGGGAAGTCCACTACTTAACAGACATTGCCAACAGACATTGCCTTAACAGTGACTGCAGTAAAAACCAACTATAATGCTATGAATAATGTTATGTTGCAAACAGACCCCTGTACTTATATGGCAGTATTTGACATGCCATTTAGAAATTAAACTAATAGTAATTCATACTATTCAAATAAAGCCCTTAAGAATAAGCACCATCTTCATCTAACACTGCAATATTTATTATTTAGGTATTTACTGTATTTTTTTGGACCATAAGACACACCTGACCATAAGACAACCAGTTTGTAGATCAGGAAAGCAAGAAAAAAAATATTATGAACGAAATAATACCAGTATACTAAAATATTCTAGGGTACTACACCTTCGGCCCATAAGACACATCCTCGTTTTTCCCCCACTTTTGAAGGGGAAAGGGTGCATCTTATGGTCCAAAAAATACGGTATTCATCAAAGAGAAAGCATTTGCAGGACACTTACAGAGATGGAACAAGGAAAAAATAAATTGGTGGTTCAATATCTTTGCAAGATCTGTTGTAGATAAAAACAGTAAATGGATATTTCTGTAAAAGTCCTTGAGAAATTATGAAATCAAAGGCCTTGCCACTGTTTATAAGACTGAGACTTTGAGAACCTTTTTTAAGAGTATACACTGAAAAGAAAGCCTAAAACGTTTGCAGAAACATCAAAAGGAATGCTCTCAGAAGACCTGTGACCAACTCAGTCTTTAAAATATTTAAGTCAGAATATAAAACAAGATCATATGACTTCTGGTTTTCACATTTATGAACTCAGTTTGCTTTAATAGGTGAAGATGTATTGAGATTTTGGTAGTAGATCTTGGGCAAATGTTTAGGCTTCAATTCCTCATTTAAAATGAGAATTTGGACCCTGTGAACTTGAAAGAATGCTGAATATGGTGTCACAGAACCTGGATTTGTGTCTCAGCAATGATTTGTCTTGGACAAATTGCCTCGCCCCTTTGGCCTTAAGTTCCTCCTGCAGCCAGTGGGACAGTGAGCACTGGATGATGCTTCAGTAGCATTTTAGCAGCAGCATTTGTTGAGCTTTAAAGGGTTATAGACTAGGAGGTACTTATAAACAAAATAATGCTTGTAGTTATAAATGGAAATTAAACTTTCGTTCTAAAAGTTTACTGTTTGAAAGCACAGAGTACATGAGAAATACACAGCTAATGAGGTTGGAGGAGGTTGGGGTTAGTGAGGCGACGAAACTTGGGAAGCACATGCTTGCTGCTCAGCTGAGCTCCCTCCCTCCTGCCTGGGCTCTTCGGTAAGGTCCACCGCTCTCTTCAGAAGAAGCCTGATGATATATTCGTTCGTTTTCCCCCTTTCCATCTGCTTAAGCTGCTTCTTTAACTGATGGCAAGAGATTGCTGTGAAAGGTCAATTTTATTGGAGTTGATTTCAAAAAACCATCACAAAAAGTGGTTTTCCTGGAAAACGTTCACTTCTTTGCCCTCTACTATTTCTCTCTCTCTCTCTCTCTCTCTCTCTCTCTCTCTCTCACTCACTGCCCTCTGGTGGTGGGAGTAGGAGGCCCAGCCTTGCTGCTGGATTTGAACCTCCAACCCAGTGGGCCACAGTCTCGCGCACAACCACTACGCCACCGGGGCTCAGCCATTTTTTTGTTTTGTTTTGTTTTGTTGTGTATATTCCTCTCAATGAGTGGTGTACCCCGCAGCCCTTTTTGTGGGCTCGGTCCCTGAGGTTGAGGTTCCGCAGACAGTTGTATGTGCTTGGATGGCTGTGTTAAAAGGGATTTAGCAACATGGAGCCACAGTTTCAGTTTGACTTTGGAATTTTCCCTTGTACCTGCCACGTGGGAGGTATTAGCATGATGCACGTGCTGAGGGAATACCAAGATCCATGACGTTACCAGGGATATCTACTAACAAAAGTAGGCGAGTCCTCTGAGAACAAAAATAAAAAGCTGGAGGGGATGATAAAAGGCAAAAATAAAATTCAAACACAAAGGGTTTTGATAGCACAGAGGAAAAAGGAATTGCTTCTCACTAGCAGAGCCGGGAAAATTTCACGGGGGAAATATGACCTGAGCTGAGTCTCAGGACTGAGAGCGATTCCAGAAGATGGGTGTGTCAATGTGTTCACCTCAGCCTTGGGAGCATACTCAGACCAAGGATGGAAAGCCATTGGGGCAAAGCTTCCGGCATCCAGCTGGGTAGAATGGCAGGCCAATAGGAGAGTTGACGGCAGGAAATGGGGAGCATAATAATGGTGCAAGGAAGAAGAAGAAAATGTTCTAAAATAGATTGGGGTGATGATAGCACAAGTCTTCTTAATATGTTTAAACCATTAAACTGGGATATGTGAATCCTATGTCAATAAAAGTTAAATATTTTTCTAAGTAGAGGCAAGATATGGTGGCCCATGTGTATTATATAGAAGTTCTTAATTTATTTTAAAGTCAGTACAAAATCAGCAGCAGTGAAACGTAGAGCCAGAAGTAGCCCTTTGTCAAGTAGTTTTCAGACAGTGAATTAGATTTGAAAGAAGAAAATGAAATAAACTTCAGGTGTTCAAATCTATTTAAGAATTAGCAAAAAGAAAAAATCACCGCCATCGCGTCGATTCTGACTTTTAAAGAAAAAATACTCTGCAGACAAAGGGGACAAAGGGGAAGAAGCCTCTCTCTGGCCAGTGAGCATGCAGTGTTCTGTGTGAGCTGCTTGTTGCTAATTAAATCTGGGGTTGATTTACAAAACCAAGGTGTAATACCACTGTGCTTTCCGGGGTATCTCTTGGGTATATATTCATCTGGCTCAGAGTGTTTTAATTGTCCAGCATTTAGTTGAACATCACTGAACTGAGTTGGTTTTTGTCTTAGAAGCTCAAGTATGAGTTTCTGCTCTTAGAACTTGCCTGATGGGATTTCCATGTGATAATCCAATTAGGGTCTCAAATTGACATTGCCAGAAATGAACAGTGGAAAATTAAAAGAGAACACTACTTTGTCCACCTGAAGCTAAATGTCATGGCAGCATCCCCTAGCTGCAGAGCCTGTGTTTTTTGGGGGTTTTTTATGTGAAAAAGTTGATAGAGCTAAAAAGAAGGAAATCTTTTAGGCAGTTTCTTCAAAGCCCTAGCCTATGTAGGTTCCCCCTCTGATGTGTCATAGTTCCATAGCTCACTTGAGTCAAAGCTACAATCTCACAGAAACTGATAAAGTTTGCAAGTGCTGTTTTAGGGCAAGACAAGCAAATGATGTCCTTTGAGCCAAGTGCAGCCTGCTGCCTTGTTTATTAAATAGAGCACAGCCACACCCATTTATGCTTGTGTGCAATTGCATTTCTAGCTCTTTGTTTATAGCCAGACTAAATGGACTCTTTCAGTGCTTTATCTGACCAGACCAAACTCACTGCCATCAGGCTGCTTCTAACTCAGAGCGGAGTTGCACTGACCCTGTGAGTTTCAAAGACGAAGTCTTGAATGGGCATGCAAAATCTGAGTTTCTCCCTTGAAAGGCCAACCTGGTGGTAAGCCCGCCTATCCCACCAGGACGCCTGATGAGCTAGTAGCTCTACATTGCATGTTTTGTTTCTAAGAGCACATGCATTTGCTTTATATGGCATCCCTTTTCAAAGCCGTTAATATCTAGATTTATACAGTGCATTGCTTAGGTAGTATAGCCTGATTTTAAACCCAAAGCTAGTATATTACTTAAGTTTGTAATTATTTGTTGTTTTGTGACAGAGCCAGATTTTTTAAATAGATTGCTTAACAACCTGTGGTTAAATGAACGAAGCCTTCATTTGGTTATTATTATTATTTTTTTTACCAACAGTGCATACAGTCGGCTTCCTTTTTTATTAAATTTGAAAAATCTGCTTATCTGACCCCTGTGGTTAAGTGTCATATTCTGTAAAAATGTCCACATGCCATGAGTCCCTGTGTTTTCTCAAATCAAAGCATTTCACCCATTAGCCTAATTCCCAATATCCAGAAAGTAAAAATTAGGACACACAAAAGAAATACTTAACTTCCCCTCTGTCCTTTACATAAGAAAGTTGGAGCTAGGTTTTACTTTATTCATTTATTTTGCTCTGTAGTCTAATTATTTGTACATCTTTATTTCCATCCCAAAAACATCTGGCTCCTCCATGTGCAAGATAAGCAGTCTGCTGTAACACTTCCCAGTCTGCTCCCTTGTCTTTTGTTTGGCCTTCTCAAATCACTGCTGAGTGGGTTTTCAGAACTCCAGATCTGATCTGACCTCTGTACTATTTAAAACTCTATTGACTCTAGTAAGGATGTCTCTTCAACTGCAAACTTAGTTTTCTCTGATCTAACCCATGACATCATTGCTAGTCATTTCCTTGACTTTTCTCCAATGATAGTGTAATGGGTTACTTGTTATGCCCCCAAGTGCAGTCAGTAGTTGAAAACCACCAGCCACTCTGTGAGAGAGAGATGAGGCTTTCTGCTCACATGCAGAGTTGCAGTTTGGGATCCCATCCAGGCAGATCAACCTTGTCCTAAAGATTTGCTTTGAGTCAGAATTGACTCCATGGCAGTGAGTGTGATTTGATTTAATCCATTTAAAATTTTAGCAAATGGAGACCAAACTCATTGCCATGGAGTTGATTCCAACATCACCTTGTAGGACAGAGTAGAACTGTCCCTCTGGGTTTCTGAGGCTGTTAATCTTTCATAGAAGCAGACAGCCTCATCTTTCTCTGCTGGTATGGCTGGTGACTGAACCATGAATCTTATGGTTAGCAGGTCAGTTGAGTTGGAAAAGAATCGGGAAGGGCTAGAAATGACTCGAGAGACTCCACAGAAAGGAGATGAGCTGTGGCCTCCACACCATTCCTGCAGTAAGTATATGTGCAGGAGCATATTTATGTACGTGTCTCATACACACACATGCACACGCACATGCACACACAAACACCCACACTTACTGACATGGTGAGGGTCCTTACCCCTTTCTACAGCTTCCCTGCAGCCAATGCCCAGATGCAGGTGGCAGACCACAGACATCTGCTATGGGGCAGTGCCTTCTAACTTTCTCTGGGTCACAGTGTTGTGAGCCCTACATCCTTTCTTCTCCATTGTTGTGGGATGACCACCTCTTCTGCCTGCACCTTTAGCTCCTGTGCCCCTCAGGAGCCTCGCTTCTTGGAACCCTTTCCCCATCAGAGGCATGTTTCCTGAACACCTTGAACCATCTCTCCCTTTTAGACAGCAATTCACTTCCTTTACGCAGAGGTATACACACACACACACACACACACACACACACCCCAACCCCAGACCTCTGGAGCCTCATAAAACCAGGCCCAATCTGCCTGCACTTGCTTTTCCCATGTCACTCTACTTCTGTGTTGGTTCTATAATGTAGTGCAGTTGTCACCCAGAACTCAGACAGCACTCATGGTCATGAGGTTTACTAGGGAAGTTACCAGAAATGATAAAGATGGAGTTATCTTGTCTACCATGCCTCTTCTCATCTATGCTCACATGCATGTCTTTTAATACAGGCAGTGTTACAAAGCTCTCTTAGTCCTGGAAAATACCCAAAGGCTTACCCAGCTGCAAGCAAGCAAGCCTTCTGCCTGAAGGTGCTCAACATTGCTTCTTCTGGGAAGTAGCTGGAAAACCCACCACTCTTATCTCATGCCAATTTCCTCCTGCTGTGGCTGCTGCCTCTTCCATTCAGAGGACCTAGTGTGCAAATACGTGATGCACTCTGTTTCCGCTCTTCTTGTTGATCACGAGATTGCTGGCCCTGATTCTGAAGTGGGTCACTGTATATCTAGTGCAATGACAAAACTGACTAATCCCCACATGAGAGTCTGGTACATCATATTTGCATGCCCCCACCTACTCACAGGCATTTCACTGTGTGGATGATAACAACCTGTACACAGCTTTGTGAAGAATAGGAAGTCCAGGTCATTGTGCTCATGCAGAACTGGCCAGGAAGTGGCTATTCAACGGAACGACCTTGCTTACTGAAAGTGAGGAGGACCAAAAGCACTTCCTGATGACGGTGAAGGATTTCAGCCGTCAGTATGGATTTTAACTCAAAGAAAACAGAATCCTCACAGCTGACCCAATAGGCATGTTGAATGGAGAGAAGATAAAAGTTGTCAATATCCCATTTTGTTTGGATCTATAATCAGTGCTCATGGAAGCAGCAGTCAAGAGGTCAAAAACCACACATTGCATTAGGTAAATCTGCTGCACAGGTCTCTTCAGAGCATTATAAAGCAAGGGTGATACTCTGAAGATAAAATCTGACCCAAGCCATGGTGTTTTCAATGGCCACATAAGTGCATGTGAAAGTTGGACTTTGGACAAAGACGCCCGAAGAATAATGTGGCTGTGCTCCCACCAGGGCAGTGATGCCACAAAAAAAGAAAAAGAAGAATGTGGCTGCATTTTTGTTATGCTGCTGGCGAAGAATATTGAAAGTACCATAAACTGCCAGAAGTATAAACAAATCTGTCTTGGAAGAAGTCCAGTCAGAGTGCTTCTTAAAGACAGGATGGTGACGCTTGGTCTCATACACTCTGGACATGTTATCTGGAGAGACTGTACCCTGAGAAGGATGTCATTCTTGGTAAAGTGGAAGCACAGCAAAATTAGGAAACCCTCAATGGGATGGATTGACACCGTGGCTACAACAATGGCCTCAAACATAGAAAAATTGTGAGGTTAGTGTAGGACCGGGCAGTGTTTCATTCTGTTTATACATAGGGTCACTGCAAATTGGAACCCACTTGGTATTTCACAACAGTCCAGTCATTTGGTAGGAATTACGAAGAACTGTACCAAATAATTCAACAGCCTCACACATACTACATGCATATTTTTAAGCAATTGAAAAAAAAGTTGCAGAACAAATGTCCCTCCGCCCTAAATTCTGCAGTAAATATTTCATAAAAACGACCTAACACTCGCCGGTTCCACCACTGGGTCGGGTAGAAGATCCCGTCTGCAGGTCAGTTACTTTCCGCCGCCGCCAGACACAGCCCCAAGATGAGCTCCTCCACTCAGTCCATGCTCCTGGGCTACGGGACATCAGCGGGCGACCGTGATGGAAGGCGGCGGCTGGGTGGGAAATTCAAGCTAGACCTGGCCTTTCCTAAGTTGCCCTACCTTTGGACGGGAAGAACAAGATCCCGCAGAGCAACGCCATCCTGCGCTACATCGCCCGCAAGCACAGCATGTGTGGCGACACAGAAGAAGAGAAGATTGGCGTGGACATCATGAAGAACCAGATGATGGATTTCCGCAAGCAAGCCGTCCGGGTCTGCGACAGCCCTGGCCACGAAAAGCTGAAGCCGGAGCAGTTGCCCAGGAACCGCAAACAGTTTTCTTTGTTCCTGGGGAAACTCTCGTGGTTTTCTGGGGACAAGCTCACCTTCGTGGACTTCCTCACCAATGATGTCTTAGACCAGAACCGCATGTTTGAGCCCTTGGATGAGTTCCCAAGTCTGAAGGCTTTTATGAGTCGTTTTGAGGCTCTGGAGAAAATAGCTGCGTGCGTGCAGTCTGACAGCTTCAGGCTGCCCATCAACAACAAGATGGCCCAGTGAGGAAACTAGAATTGCTGAGCAGGCGCAGAACTCTGCTACTTGGCTCTATACCCCTCCAGTGAGGGGCCTGACTTCCCACCTTCTTTGGCTCTTTTCAGTAACCAACTTTTAGGCTACTGGTATAGCTGTATTCCTCTTTGAAGTGGAGACCTAAAGAGACTAAGTCTATGTGGAGGGTTATGGAGATGTGTGTACTCTCTTCCACCATTGACATCCATTGATCTGCTGTGTTCAGAGTTAGCTGAGGTTTGGGCCCAAACCTGGAGAAGGAGGTCTGAAAATAAATGTGACTTTGAACAGTGGGAAAAGAAAGAAAGAAAAATGACGTTTTTTAAAATTAAATACTTTTTATTGGCGTCTCTTACATCTCAACATAATCCACACAATCCGTTGTGTCAAGCACATTTGTACACATGCTGCCATCATCATTCTCAAAGCATCTTCTTTCTACTTGAGCCCTTGATATCAACTCAATTTTCCCTCTCCCTCCCCCACCTGTCCTCCCTCATGAACCCTTGATAAGTTATAGATTATTATTTCCATGTCTTACAAAGTCCTCTGTTGCCCTTCACCGACTTTACTGTTATTCGCCCCTCTGGGAGGAGGTTCTAGATTGAGCCTTGTGATTGATTCCCCCTTTGTCCCCCTCCTTCTCCCTAATCCTCTGGTATCTCTACTCTCATTGTTGGCCCTGAGGGGTTTACCCATCCTGGATTCCCTGTGTTTCCAGCTCTTATCTGTAGCAGTGTGCATGTTCTGGTCTAATCTGATTTATAAAGGAGAATTGAGGCCATGATAGTGGGGTGAAAGAAACACTAAAGAACTAGAGGAAAGTTCTGTGTTTCATTGGTGCTATACTGCACCCTGACTGGCTTGTCTTTTCCTTGGGACCCTTCATTAAGGGGGTGTGCACTCATCTACAATTGGGCTTTGGTTCTCCACACCGCACTCCCCCTCATTCACATTGATAGGATTTTTTTGTTCTTGATCTTTGATGCCTGATACCTGATCCCATCAAAACCTCATTACCACACAGACTGGTGTGCTTCTTCCATGTGGGTTTTGTTGCTTTTCAGGTAGGTGGCTGCTTGGTTATCCTCAAGCCTTTAAGACCCCAGATGCTGTATCTTTTGGTAGCTGGGCACCATCAACTTTCTTCACCACATTTGCGTACACACCCGTTTTGTCGTCGGCGATTGTATCATGAAGGTGAGCATCACAAAATCCTGGGTTATTAGAGCAAAGTGTTCTTGTGTTGAGGAAGTAACTGAGTCGGGGCCCAATAAGGACATGTTTTTATCACTATATTGTACATTTGGAGATGGTTGAAATGGCAAATGCCTATACATTTACTACAATAAAAAATTAGAAAAGGACATTTTCTTAAACATGTGATTCACTTTAACATAAACAGTAAATTAACAGTGATGTAGTAACTATAGCCCTTAGTTAGACTGCATTAAGAAAATGTAGGTTCTTGTATTGCTTCACATTATGTTACTTTATACACCCCACCCCCCTCCAGAAAATAAATTTACATCCTCATTGTAACAATGTAGCTCATCTTATTTTGTTTGTTTAGGGGTATCATAGTGTCCACATATTTGAAGAGTGTAATGTTCCTCAACAAAGATGTGCCTGATGTTTCTTCACAATTTGAGGTGGTACACTTTTACCGAGAATACCACAGATACAATGTTATGTTCTTCAAAGTGCAGCCTATCAAGAGGCATGTGCTGTAGGTTTCCCTCGGTACTGGTGATGTTAAGTTTGATCACTTGACTAAGGTGATTGATAGCAGGCTTCTCCATTATAAGGATGTTATTTTTCCTTTTATATATTTTTTCCATTTTTATTAGGAACTTTTACAAATAATATGAAAATCATACCTCAATTAAGTCAAGCATGACTGTACAATTGTTGCCACCATCACTTTCAAGACATTTTCTTTCTTCTTGTGCTCTTTGATATCCGCTTCCCTGGAGAGATTTTTTTAATTACTGTAATATACACACAACAGAAAATATTTTATTGAACTTATCAGTACACCTCTGTGACAAGAATTGCACTCTTCAAGTTGTATTCAACCATTTTCACTCTCTTTTCCCAAATTATCCACCACCATGAGCAAAACTTTCAGCATATACTTTTCAGAAGGAAGTCCCTATTTGCAGTTCATGGTCAAGGAGCAGGGAATTAAGCACCACCTCTTTGAGGGTGAAATATCTGGGGAAATTATTTGGAATTCTTCTGCAAGAAGATTTATCTGTTCTCCCACATTTATTTATTCATTTATCTGTATCAGCATGGACTCATTGGTATTTATTTGAAGTGGCATTATTTATTTCTTTGATTACATCCCAACATTGACTATTGGAAACTCTGTCCATTGCCGCCTCTGTCCTTTTGGCATATTTCCACTCATGGCTATTTTGTTTCTCATGCTTTTTGAGCATGACCTTATTTTAGGCACTACATGATGTTCTAAGCTTATCTAACATATTTCCTGTCTAATCCAAGAATCAGTGTTTGAATTTTCAACTGGATACTGTTTGTTGGGTTTTTTGCAGTTATTTTGTGTGTTTTTTAAACCTAGGTTAGTCTGAGATAATTGTAACATAAGTCTATTTTCATCAAGATGTCTCAACATTGGTATGTTTGCTTTGTGACTCTAGCTATCCTGAATTTTTTTTTGATTGAAGATATAGCTGGTTTTAGTTGCAACTAAGATTCTAATCATCTAACTAAAGTAACAGCTCATATTTTGAACCTCTCATTTATCATGTTGTCAGGAAATGTTTCCACACAAGTAAATTTTTCATATGCTTATGCCTCGATTTTTCATTTGTCTATTCTTTCCTTCCTACAAGGAACATATTTTTTGTTTGTTTGAATTCATTTTTAGCATTGTATTTTTTTATTATGGTAAGATAGAATAAAACATTTGCCATTCTACCTTTTGTACAGGTACAAATTAAGTAGCATTACTTGTGTTCACCATGTTATTGGAACCATCAGCACTAACCCTTCCAAATATTTTCATCACCCTTAACAGACACTGAGCAATATCTACCCATATTCCCACCCCACTTGCCCTGCCCTGCCCTACACACCACTAGTAAATTTTGTCTCAATGCATTTGCCTATTTATATATTGTATGTAAGTGAAATCATAATATTTGCCATTTCATATTTATTTCAACTCAGCATAAATATATTCAACAGGGAACTATTTTTGAACACATACTATATGCTGCATGCTCAGGACCCAGAAATAAGAAACATCGCTCTTACATAAGACGTTTATATTCTGTTAAGGATATATGGAGTTGGACCTCAGCATGATAAATGTTATGATGAAGGTGAACTCAAGATGGCATTAGAAGCCATGAGACTTAATGGTTCCCCCCACTCACCGCAATCCTGTGGCCCTAACCACTCAGCTCTGGAACTAAACTCACCCTCGAATTGAATACTCAGCCTTTTAAGATAAAAAAAAAGTCGACATTTATCTAAGGACAAAGCTCAGAGAATTAAGAAAGGAAAAAGGAAACGCAGGGAGGAAGTGAGTTAAGTGATGGTACATTGAGGGGAATAGATGAGTTGGATCGGTATATGGGGATTGTTACATGTAAAATTGATCTGCTCTATAATGCCTTCAAAGTCAAAATAAAAAGTTTAAGAAAAAAGAGTTAAGTAAAAGTCAAGAGTGGAGACAATGGCAAACTTCTTGATGTTTTGAAGGATGAATTTTAATTAGCCAGATGAAATGGGAGAGAAGGAAAGAGGCAGGGAAATGAAGGGTACAACTCTGATAAACAACTTTTCTGATCTGAAACTACAGCGTCACATTATTCTGTTTGGACCGCTGTTGCTTGGTCTAAGTACAGGTTCCATATGAAGTGTTCTGGCAATTCCCATTCTTCACAATGTTTTTCATAGTTAGTTATGATCCACATAGTGGAGTGCTTTTTCATAATCAATAAACTACAGGGAAGCATCTAGTAGTTTATTAACAGGGATTCAGCAAATGTAAAGTATTTATGCTATCAAGAGATTGAATAATTATCCGGTCGTGTAAAGAAAGTACATTGTGGCATTGGGGTATGATCAGGTAAGGTACATGAACCCCCATTTTGAGGATTGATTAGTTTGCTATTCTGACAAGCTGAACATGAGAATTTCCAGTGGTTATAAAGAGGCTCACACTGCCATCAAAAAGGAAGAGCCAAGAATGAAATGTGTCCTTCAGACCCACGTACCAACCAAACCTCTTCAATTCAGGAAACCAAAAACTGTGACGTTGTTGGACAATAGTGGAGAGAGCAGAGAGCAGGGGCCATGGAACCTAGAGACCAGCATACGGTAGAACAGTGTCCCTAGCCCTTGAGAAAGCTGAGTGTCATTAAGTTCGAAACTTGTTCCTGGAAAAGAGTGCGTTTGGGACATTTAAAGAGCTCAAAGAATTTTGTAACACTTGCTGAGCAGAGCAGAAGCTAAGGGGCTGTGAGAAGGCTCTGCTTACTGAAGAACTGTATCTTGAAGTGTTTCTGATCTTAACTGTAACTGGTTACTCCCCCAATAATCTCTGTCCATTGTGTGTGAGCCCTCTGTAGCCATTTCAGTGAATGATTGAACCAAAGACATGTAGAGAGTGGGGTAGGGGTGGTTGGAGTTTGAATTAGTCAAAATGTTGATGGTTGAAGGCATGTTTGCCTTTTACCTTCTAGGAATCAGCACTGGCCTCATGCTGATGGTGGCTTTTCTGCCCCTGAAGTTAGAGGTGGTCAGGTAATGATGCCTTCATGTCATTTCTGCACTAGACGTGCCTGTCGTTCCTGATTTATGAGAGGGTTCCACTCTGATGACATCATCTTAAATCAGTTGAGACTAAAGTTGAATGCTGCTTTTTCTTCTTTTTAGTTTTCATTATTTTGCTATTTATCATCAGTATCTTCATCTAGTTGTTATTTGTCCTTGGGGTTTGGAAGTATTACGGTAGCATCAACAAACTTGGCACTGCAGCATTGTGTGTAGTACATATTTATCCTCGGGGATCAACTTTTAGCCAAACAGCAGCCCTATAAAGTGAAGAAGAGCACCAGAGACAGAGTGTTCTGTAGTGCCATCAATCACAGAGCTGACAAAGGCACCATTTGCCCCCAAACAAAGCTCAGGATGTGTAAAGGAACACGAAAGATGGAAGGTCAACAGGGAGCCCAGGGAGGAAGGCAAGTAGAGTGCTGTTACTTTCAGTGGATACAACCACTGCTGTCAAGCAATTTGCCCTGTAAACTTACCCCTATGCCACCATTGGAGGAAACATTTTATGTAGTACATACATTACCAATGAAAAGATGTGCCAAATAAAGAAAAGATGTACCAAACCAAAAACAAAGTCGTTCTTAGAGTCCTGGAAAGCAGATACATCAAGATTCAGAGAAGACCTGTATATTACAAAATGAGTAGCATGTAATGGGGAAAATGTGGCACTTTTGAGGTATTGTAATGAGTTCACTGTGACTGATGCAGTGTTGAAAGTTAGCCCTGTAATCACGAAGAACCTCATGCCATTTTTTATGTTTACTTGCTGGCCTTGTTCGCAAGTTTTTAAACAGGAAAAGTCACTTTGACAGAACTGTGGTTAGTGAATTTGAATCGCAGAAAAACTAGGTAAAGGGTCTATTTCAAAATTGAAGAGAGACAGGACAGGGGTAACAAAAATGGAGTAAGGGCGGGTGGATTGGAGACAGATGAAGGAAGGAGAATTAAGGAACTCTTATCAACAGATGGACGTGGGGGTTAAAAGAAAAACGGAGTGTAGGAAAAATGACTCTCAGGCTCTCAGCCTTGCTCACTGGGGATGGATGAGGGGGCAATTTACTGTGAAAAATTTAAAAAGAAACAGATTGGAGTCGGGGGAGGCTGATGAGTTCAGATACAGATTGTTGAATCTAAGCTAAAATATGTCATTGATTTCTGTTTTTTAAGTTGCTGTTTTTCAAATTTCCTTCTGGAAAATTTTACTTTTTCTTCCAAACACTGGTATATTCACTCAATAGCAAGTAGTTACAAAGATACTGCCAATTCAAACTATTCATTATACAAGAGAAATTCTAGAGAGAGGGTTATGTTGGAAGTAGTAAATAACAAAAAACACCTATTTGAATGATCTTGACAGTATAGGCATTTACAAAAATAAAACCAGTGATATAATTAAAACCCTGATTTGTTATAACTGAACAGACATTTTTGTTTACTTCCCAGATAAGTTGTGGATCTGCCATCTAGAGATTGTTCCCTTTCAAAGGAAGAGCACCATTCCCGAAAGTCATGCAGCAGTTCTGCTCTGTCTTGTCCAGTCTCGATGATTCGGAACTGCCTCACCCTCAGAGAGGTTGAATAGTCCTAGTGTATCACACTCTTGAGTTCTCAAAAAATAGGATGAAAATAAAATAAGTGGGGAGGATTAAGTGAATGGAAAATTCACAAGTGAAGAAATGTACTCCCCTGGTTTAATTCCATAAAAAAAACTTTTTATTGGGGACTTGTATGACTCATCACAATTCATTCATCCATTGTATCAAGCACATTTATACATAAGTTGCCAACGTTTTCTCTTTTTTTAATAGTTTTACTGTGGGCTCATACATCTCTTATTACAATTCATACATACATCCATTGTCTAAGCACATTTGTACATAAGTTGTCAACATCATTTTCAAAATACCTTCTTCTAATTGAGTTCTTGGCATCTACTCATT
>PVJH01005648.1:0-62384 GCA_004026705.1 Nesogale talazaci | reverse complement strand
GTCAGGATGGAGTGGAGGGGTGTGGAAAACATTAAGGAACCAGAGGAAATTTGTATGTATCATTGGTGCTATATTGCACCCTGACTGGCTTGTCTCTTCCTTATGACCCTTCTGTAAGGGGTTCCAATCATCTACAGATGGACTTTTGGGTCTCCACTCTGCACTTCCCCTCATTTACATTGACAGGAATTTTTTCTCTGGGTCTTTGATGCCTGATACCTGATCCCATCAACACCTCATGATCACACAGGCTGGTGTGCTTCTTCCATGTGGGCTGTGTTGCTTCTCAGCTAGTTGACTGCTTGTTTATCCTCAAGCCTTTAAGACCCCAGATGCTACATCTTTTGATAGCTGGGCACCGTCAGCTTCCTTCACGTTTGTTTATGCACCCATTTTTGTCTTCAGCAATCATATGGGGAAGGTGAGCATCACAGAATGCTGGGTTATTAGAACAAAGTGTTCTTGCATTGAGGGAGTACTTGAGTAAGGGTCCAATATCCATCTGCTACCTTAATACTTAATATATAAATATATGTATATAGAGCTATTTCCTTAGCATTATATGCAAATATATTTATATACATGCCTGTATTTAGACCTCTATAAATGCCCTTTGTCTCTTAGTTCTTTCCTCTAGTTCCTTTTATTCTCCTCTTGTTCCACTATCATGTTCAGCCTTTATTCAGGTTTCCGTAATTCTTCTTGGTTACATTGCCCTTGATCAAGCCCCATCAGGCATCCTTTGCCCTCTTTGCATTAGATTTTAGATTACTTTTTGTTTCTTTGTCCCTGGGTTTGTTGGCACCTTTCTTCCTTTTCCAGCCTCCCCCTCTCCCATGTCTCCCCAGAACCACCAATCCCATTGTTTTCTTTTCTGGATTGTGTATCTTGTCTAAATAGACATACAGAGACAATCACAAAAAGAAAACAAAGCTAGATAAATAAATAAATAATTTTTAAAGGAAAACAAAGACAACAAAAAAAGAAAAGCCAGGTTTGTTTGTTGACTTTTATGAGTGTTTTCCCATAGAGATTGATGGAGCGCCACCCCTGACTCTAGCGCCTATTTTTGGTATTCCTGGGAGACTTCATTGCTTTGCTCCCCATGCTAGTCTTTTGCACTCCCTTAGTGTTTCACCCCCTGTGTCTCCAGTGTTGTCCCCTGTAGCTCTGTGGGTCAGTGAGGGATGTCGAGTCTTGGGGTAGGGCCAGCTCTATGTTCCTCTCTGTGCACCGGCTGCCCCAGCAGGAATATCATCCTCGGGTCTTGGTAGGCCAGGATGGGTTCCATTCTCTCTCCTTCCCTCAGACGTGCCCCTCTTCCTGAGCTATACCTTCGGTGCAGTCCTCTGAAGTGTACTCTTCTGGGGAGTGGAAGGGTCCTGCATACCTGGTTCAATTCTTTTTTTTTTTTTTTTTTTTGGCATCACTGCCCTGGTGGTGGGAGTAGGAGGCCCAGCCTTGCTCCTGGAGAGCTGCTGCTGGATTTGAACCTCCAACCCAGTGGGCCGCCGTCCCGCGCACAACTACTACGCCCCCAGGACTCAGCCCCCTGGTTTAATTCTTAAAGCTACTGTGCAGTGAGCTATTGTACCGGTGCCTCTAAAAAAAATGTCTCTCCTATTTCCCTATAGAGCCTAGCAGCTGGTGTATACTTCCTCTACTGGAACTCACAGTAGTGTAACACACACCTACTCCTCCTCCCACTGTGAAAATAGCTCCATGAATATAAGTTTGACTTGGATGTAATTTTATACAAACATTTTCGGCCTTCATCTGTGTCATTGTGACATTAATAGTGGAGTTATTGTCTGTATTAATGATGCCAATGTCTTAAAAAAAACTTCCTGCTCACTAGCATATAATCCAGCCTCTAATTGAATCTAGCTAATATTCTCATGAAATATCTCAACATTTCCATGAAGTTGATGGCAAGTGATATCAGCCCATTTTTGCAGGTGAAAAAAATGAAATAATTGTGTAGATGTATCACCCCAGGTCTCCTTGTCTAGTAATGCTTCATATATATATATATATATATATATATTTTTTTTTCCAAAACAAAATAATTCAGCTATCTGATAACTAGTTTATGTGACCTGGTAGTCACAGATGCAATGCCAGAAAGAGATATAAGATCTCCAAACACCACATTGTTATTTTAGAGTGAATTCAATAAGATAGTAGCCATTAGGCTTGTTAATATCCACTGAAATGTGAAACAGAAGCACAGTCACACATTAGCTGGATAAGTGACAGAAAAGCAGGATTTGCCTGCAGTTGTTTTGTTATAGCTTCCTGCCAATAGTGACTAGAAGAAGCTTCTGAATGGATCCTAAAGTGTTTTCCCAGCTTCTTGGATAGATTCATACTACAGGAAATTCATTGGTCTCCTAGGCAGACCCATTTTCTAACAACTCATGAGAAAAATGGTATGTCTTACTAAGGAACTAATGTATTAGGGTTTAAGACTTAATTTCTAAGTAATTCATGTCAAAATTAAGTATTGACTTTGGGGGGGCAATCACTGCCCTCTGGTGGGAGTAGGATGCCCAGCCTTGCTCCTGGAGAGCTGCTGCTGGATTTGAACCACCAACCCAGTGGGCCGCAGTCCCACGCACAACCACTATGCCACCAGGGCTCAGCCCATAGTGACTATTTTTTTGTTGTTGTTGTTTTTTTGGGCATCACTGCCCTGAGGTGGTGGGAGTAGGAGATCCAGCCTTTGCTCCGTGGAGCTGGAATTGAACTTCCATCCCATTGGGCCGCAGTCCCGCGCACAACCACTACGCCACCGGGGCTCAACCCCATAGTGACTATTTTTAACATTAAGATCAAACCTTGTTCAATACATGTTCCTAACCAACATTTCCAGGATTCCTTTGACCAAATTCTTAAAACCTTCAATAGACTGGTCAGATATCAATAAAATGTGGAATTGTTAGAATCCCTGAAGGGAAATGCCTCTTCCTGGGTTAGTCCAGGTAGACTAGAGGAACAGATTTATTAGCACACATATGGATATATAAACAAGAGGAATGGAACATTGAGAAAGCATCCCAGTCCAGTCCCAAGGTCATAAGACCGATGTTAGCCCATATATCCGAAACCAGTCTATAACGTCTCCTTCCAACTCACGAAGCATGTGCAGTGACACCAGGACAATCACAGGCCAGTGGGTGCAGAGTCTTGTGTGTCCAGCATCAGTAGAAGCATCCCAGCTCTGGAAGGGGTCCTCTCTGTGACTCCTCCAGCTTCAGAGGTCTGGTTGCATCAGGGTAAAGCTCTGTGACTTCTCCTCTGGCTCCTAGTTCCTCAGATGCTGCCATTTTGTCTTGTCAGTCGAGCGTCTCCCAACAACTGGGGAGATGGTCTCTCATCTCCATGAGGGAAATATCGCGAGACTTCCCAGAATTCTCAGAGAAAGCCATGCCTACACAGAGGTCTCATTGGCTATCTCCAGAATGACAGGCTAGACTCCCCCCCCCCCACATTCCAAATCATGAAATTGACACACAAGTACATAACTGCCACACTTCCCATGAGAAAGATTTCACGCTGAAGCCTAGTTTGTGACCCAAGTTGGTTTTTGTAAAGAATAGAAGAATTTCCAGGCATTACAGTGCTCAACATAAGCACCCACTTGGCACTGCACACCCACATGGAAGCCTGAGGGGTTCCGGCTTTTTTAGGGTCTTCAGCTGGGAGGCATGGTCAACCATGCTGGTTGACCCCATTGGATGAATTAAACCCATCTGGCCTAGTTGGGTTTTTTGTGGGTTTGGGGGGGTAGGAGGGGTACCCAGGTGTACCGCCTTCCTGGCTGCAGGGCCTGAATGTGTCCATGCCCTTTACCCTTTATTGTCATCCACTTTCCTATAGGGGCCCTAGCCATGGAGAGGAACAGTCCTCCATCTGGCTACCTAACAATCTTTTTGTCTTTTATATTCTAGTATTTTATATTTTGTCTTTTATATTCAGGCCTTAAGATATTTTCAGTCAACTTCTGAATATAGCAATAACCATGTTTCTTAACATTTTCCATTAGCCTTTAGGAAATGTCTTACAGAACTCAAACTGAACAGTAGTGTATATCTTTATATTATAGCAGTTGTCCTGTGAAATCTAACATCTACCCGAACTCACTCTTCCAGAGCTGACTCATACCCTTTACTAAGTGATAGTAACCACATTACACTTATCAAATTACATGTTCAGTCACTGGTTTAGACTATGGAGCTATGTAAGAACAGAGTAAATTACACAGTACTATCCAGTAGAACTAGCCAGTAATCAGCATGTCACTGTGTACATTGAAACTGAAATAAAATAGAGCAAAATTTTAAATTTACTTCAGTTGCAGTAGCCACATTTAACCTATTTGATAGTTACAGGTAGCTAGTGTCTGGCATCTTAAACAATGCAGATGTAGAATATTTTCAACATTGAATGATTCCTTTGGCAACGCTATCTATAAAGTAGTTGGACAAAATGCGCTTACAAACATTTGCACAGATTGCCCATATATGATTTGTGTATGAATTGTTGATTATAAAGCCAGTAAAATATGCTCTGTAAAATTTCACACAATTCACATTAAAAAGGGTTTTTTTTAAGTCGGATGACTTCTCAAGAGGAAGGACAAACCACATTGTTTATACAACCACAGTATATATGTGTATATGTTTATGTAGTTTTTTAAAAAAGATATATAAAACATGGATAAATAAGTATGTGTCTGTATTTTTGGACTTCAATTTATTGAGCTATATGTGACTAGTTTTTTGATAGACACAAGCTAATATGTAGCCATTTTTCTATGTTCCCACCCTGAGGTAAAGCTTTAAAAGCCACTTGCATGAGAGTACTTCAAAAATATCATAGAAAAATTGAATGAAAAGATATTTTTTACCAAAATGTTGGTGATATACATACACACACTAGTAAATACTGAACATCGAAGTCAGCATCCTTTAAGGAAAAAGTTAATAAGTAAAATATGTAGAAGGGGGGCGCTGAACCCCGGTGGTGTAATGGTTGTGCGCGGGACTGTGGCCCACTGGGTTGGAGGTTCAAGTCCAGCAGCAAGGCCGGGCCTCCTACTCCCACCACCAGAGGGCAGTGATGCCCCAAAAACAAACAAAATATGTAGAAGGGGTGTGGAAAAGTTGAAGATGGACAAATTAGTATTTTTAAATTGCCCTTTTAGTTAGTGTTTTCTTTTTTCAAAACCGTTTTACCAGGAGCTAATAGAGGTATCCTAACATTCCTAAGTTCAGTCACATCAAGCAGTATTGTACAATTGCTACCAAATCAGTTTCAAAGCATTCTCTTCTTTTTTAAGCTCCTTGATAGCAGTTCCCCTTTCCCCACCCCACCCACTTCCAGATTATACTCTCTTCCACCACCTCCACCACCACCCGCCTAAGGAAACCTTATTCTACCTGCTGTCTCTATTGGTTCATCAATCCTGGCTTTCATATACCGAAAAAAGAAAACCATATGGTTAAAATTCAAAAAGGTTACTCCCAATGACAGAATACATCAGAGATAAATACCCCAAAATTTAAAAAAGAAATACAAAATGTTGAAAAACAGATCAAACCCACATGCTTCAGAGAAGAGCTCAAATGACAAGATGGCAACTGTTCAGTCAAATTTATCCCTTTGATCTCCTATAAACCTGTTAGGGATAGTTAGTGTTTCAGCTCTCATTTTTATAGTCATGGAATCATAAAATAGCACTAGATACAATTCCGCTTATGTAGCATTTAGGAATTCTGAATTTGTAAATCTTGTAGAGATTTTAAATAAGTAGACTTTAAAATTTTTAAATTCTCCTTTCTAGTATAATATAATGAATTCATAGGTTCAACTTATATGAATTTATTTTTCAACTTTATAGAGGAAATTTGTTTTCTCTGTTCTTAGA
Source organism: Nesogale talazaci (assembly GCA_004026705.1). Lineage (NCBI taxonomy): Eukaryota > Metazoa > Chordata > Mammalia > Afrosoricida > Tenrecidae > Nesogale > Nesogale talazaci. The sequence continues at coordinate 56,452 of PVJH01005648.1, read as the reverse complement.
GAAATATCCTCATGAATCTCTTAGCAAGAATGATAGAAATTATTTTTCTTCTAATCAATTTTTCCAGAAGTAGAGCTTTATGATAAATTCTATTCTAATAAAGCTACAGGGCCGAGGCAGGGACATTTTGTGACAGAAAGTCAGAAATACTATAAACATAAAAGGGAATTAATAGTCAATGTATTATTGCTGGTAAAACAGGGAGCAATTTGAATAGCAGCATAATTGAGTATAGTAGTAAATTTAAAATAATTGGAAAAATTAAGAACCTTAGAGCTCATACCAGTGATGGATGCATAGAAGGGTGGAGTGGAAAGGAAGGCTCGTCTTTATAATAGAATGCTGTCTGATAAATGTGGGAGGGGAGAATGGTGCTGGAAAATCATCACTTTGCAATTATCATGAGAAAGATTGGTTTGAGCCAGGGTTTTTTTTTTTTTTTTTTGTAGTCTTAGGTGACCCTTATATATTTACTTCTTAGTTACAAGGGAGGAATAGTAACTATGAAATGAAAAAAATGAATGAGGGATAGATGGGTCCCCAAACATGATACCTTGAGGAGTCAGTGTCATTTATGTCATATTAGTATATAAGTGGTGCATAAATATGTATTTATATGTAAAAATAAAATGAAGATCAGTCTGACTTTTTACTTGTGAGTTACCATGTTTTAGCCTCATATATTATATTGCGTATTCTTCAGTAGCCTGTATTTTTTATACAATGTTAGTATGCAAACGGCCAGAGGGAGCTTGAGTTTGGTTCCATTAAAGAAAACAAAAGGTACATGATAACTCACTGTTATATGGGCTGAGCCCTGGTGGCGCAGTGGTTGTGTGCGGGACTGTGGCCCACTGGGTTGGTGGTTCAAATCATGCAGCAGCTCTCCAGGAGCAAGGCTGGACCTCCTACTCCTCACTAGAGGGTAGTGATGCCCCAAAAAACAAAACAAAACTCAATGTTATATGAAGGGGCTTCAAAAAGTTTATAGAAACATAGAATTAAACATAATGGAATTTAACTCAACCATTTTGAAGCCCTTTCATATGTCATCTAGACTGAATGTTAGACTAGCAGGGGCAAAAAATACTTCTAAAAAATTTAATTGAAATGGTTTCTAAAATTAAATACAGATGATAGATTAAATGTTGTATTCATACTAAGTTCCCTGAATTTGATAACTCTTGTGGTTATATTGTGTTTGTTCCTAGGAAATAACATAGTGAATATTAAGGAGTAAAAGACAATGATATCTGGAATTTAATTATCAAACAGTCCGAGAAAATAGGTGTGTGTGTGTGTGTGTGTGAGAGAGAGAGAGAGAGAGAGAGAGAGAGAGAGAGAGAGAGAGAGAGAATGGTAACTCAAATAGAGCACAATATTAACAATTGGTAGATTTGACTGAAAGAGTCTTCTAATTTCAATTCTTGTAAGTTTTCTGTAAAGGTAAAGTTGTTATCCAATAAAAAATTAAAAATCAATTTGCTTGATGTTTTCTAGCCCTTTCTAAGGCACAAAATGACGTGATGACAATGAAGATACAATCAGAGAGACTTTCCAAAGAGTATGACCGACTCCTGAAAGAACATACAGAACTTCAGGTGGGGGATGTCCTTTATTTTTGGCTCTTACATATCATGAAGTATGAATTACATAAGTCAATTACTGAAGGTATTTGCCCTTTTAAAATTAGAAGTTACACTTCATCCTGGCTTTTCAAATAATCAAAGAAGTTAGAAAACTAGAGAATAAAGATTAGATAAAAATGAAGATATCATAACATGAAGAGATGTTGAGATCGCTAACTTAACATTCCAGTTTTGGTGAAGTTTTAAACAAAAATTGATTCACAGAATGGCAACATGTATGTCGTCGTCATGCTTAAAAATGCCCCAAATTGATATTATGCTACTACTGTCTCAATGTTTCAGTCATGTTAAAACAAAACCTATGGCATTTACACATTTGCTTTTCTTTTAGAGGTAGTTTTCAAGATACACATGGCAAAGTGTGTTGTGAAAGCCAGGATTTAACTCTCAGCTTCATCATCTATAAAGTCAAGGGCCAGTAGTCCTGGGGGAGCAGTAGTTTACACATTAGGCTGCTAAGCACAAGGTCAGCAGTTCAGTACCACCAGTCAATCTGTAGGAGAAGCTTTCTCTTATAAAGAGATACAGTCTCAGAAACCCATAGGGAGGACAGTTTTATTCTCTCCTGTAGGATCACTATGAATCATAATTGATTCGTTGGCAGTGAGGTTGGTTTTGATAGTCCAAGAGTCCCTTCATCTACATTGGGCTCCTTGACTCCCCTCTGCTCTTCAGCTGCCAGCTTCTGATATGAATTGATTTCCCATCCACACATAGACTGTCTGTGAGGAAAAAGTGGGAGGGACCAGAATTACCCACACTCTTGGTAAGGGGTGTGCTGGAAGGGATAGGAAGAAGTAGACTATTGCAGAGGAAGCCTTGTCTTTTCATCCCAGGTCCTTGCAAGGGTAAGGAACTATATACTCTTTTGCACTTAGATTGGAGTGGTTCTCAGAGTTTGATAGCCTTAAATAGTTTTTAGAGAGGAACCCTGGTTATGTAATGGGCTACAAATTGAGTTTCTAAGCACAAAGTCAGTGGTTCAAACCTCAAGTTGCTCAGAGGGAGAAAGATGAGCCTATACTCTTGTAAAGATTGAAAGTCTCCTACGTTCTACTCTGTCCTATGAGAGGCACTGGGAGTTGAAAGACTGACAGTACATTTGTTTTCTTACAGTTTTCAGTTAGGTTTTTGTTTTGTTTAAGCAAGTACAGCTCTACAGGCATTTCACTATAGTAGGATCCCTAATCCCACGACTCATTTCCTGGCAATAATCATTGCTTCTCCAGGGCTGAGCACCATGCCTGCCATGAGACATGTCCTTTGGAGAAACAGGCCTAAAATAACTATAGTTGGCCCTGTACTAACTATGGGATGCCACACAGATAACATCACCCCTCTGGTCATCTGTAAAAGGAGAAGAAGAATGCCGAATTCCCTGAGTTGTGAGAAATAAATACCGTGACTGGGTTGCTCAGCATGGTGCCTGCTGGCAGCACATGCTCAAGAAGTCAGTGCTGTTGTTCTCATCATCATCCTCACTCCCAATGTTACTTTCTCTATAGAAGTTTGTGCTGCAAGAATGATTTCTCAAAATGTGTAAAGAACCAAGTCCTAACAGACACATGTGCAGCCATCGAGGCAGCCTTAAACAATTTCGAATATGAGAAAGGAAAACACTCACATGAATCAGGAAAGGATGATGCTTGATAATTTGTTAAAGCCCAAGTGAGGAAAGAAGTCAGATCCTTTCTCAGACTGTGTAACAAGAGGATTCCACAAAGGCGGAAAAGGTCAAATCTCTCAAGCAAATGTGAATACATATCCATTTGGTTTTAAGAACGAGAAGGCCTTTCAGAAAAAGCCAGAAGAAAAAAGCCTTAAGGGAAAAGGATGATGGGTTTAACACCATGAAAAATTTAGCCAATTTTGTGTTAAAATAAAAGACTTAAAAGGCAAAAAAAGAGAAGACTTATCCTCATTGTAGCCACTTTAGCCTTCATTTAGAACCAGGGAAATTGCAGTCCAAAACACATTTATCACCTTACATTGCCTTTTAGGTTGCATGCTCATTTAGCAAACTGGGAAAACAGCAAGTAAAAGATAAGGCCCTCAGAGGAAGGTGTATATGCAGTAAGTGCCAATTGCAGGGCACCCAGTCACATGATCTGAAATTTTCAGAAAGACCCTCTTTAAAATATGAGGAGGTTTCAAAAGATTCATTTGCCACACATTTTTTGAAGCCCCCTTGAGAAATCCTGAAATTGATCCCTGTAAGGTCATGATGGGAGTTACGCACTCATTTCCTGGCATCTTTCAGACTTCACCATGGGAAATGAAGGCAGCATTTCAGAGGCCTGCAACCTTAGAAATAGGACAGCTTTCTCCCATTTGTCAGCTCACAGTATCTCAACAGGATGTATGTCCTTGTCAGTGGACTTACAAACCAAAAAAACCCAAACTCATTGCCATCAAGTTGATTCCAACTCAGCAACTGCTGTGGGTTTCTGAGACCGCACCTCATTACAGAAAGCCTGGTCTTTATCCCTCAATGCAGCTGGTGGTTTCAAACTGCTGACCTTGCAGTTAACCGCCCAGCAGGTAACCTGTATGCCACCAGGACCCTTCACCGACTTTGCAAAGGTAACAGAAATATTTATTTCCCGGGATGGATGCAGGAGAAAGAGAGGTGCGCCCCAGATTTCAAGGGCAGCCAGTGCTGAATGCCTCCACTATGGTAACAGCTCATGGTCTCCCAGATTCCTCAAGAATACATGTAACAGTGAGGTTCACTCAAGCCAACTTCTTAACCCCCACGCCCCAAAGCTTGGAGCTTACGCGGTCTTGGTGAAGAATCAAAATCTTTTTTTTTTTTGCGGAGGGTATCGTTGTCCTCTGGTGGGAATAGGAGGCCCAGCTTTGCTCCTGGAGAGCCGATGCTGGATTTGAACTGTCAACCCAGTGGGCCGCAGTCCCTCGCACAGCCACTATGCCACCAGGACTCAGCTCAAATCGAAATCTTTTTAAGAGTAATTCCTTCCCAAAAAAGTAGTTTCTATACCAGTTTTGTTGAAGAAAGGTCCCGTCTCAAGGACTGCACTGACTATGGGGCCTTGCTCCCTGTCACATTGGATCTCACTTCTCCTTCTATCTTCCATGCAGGTTGTTGAAATAATTTAATGTCTTTTATGGAGTGTGTGCTCTGGACCAAATTCTTGGTTAATAGCTTCAAATATATCACTTGTTTATTTTTACATAGCAACCCAATAGCTTAGAGTATTTTAATACCCATATTTTATAAACAAGGGAACACGCACAGTTTATTCCAAGTCACTACCTTTACTCACAGTCACTAAGCTAGGAAGTGACAGGATTCAAAGCTGTGGCTTAAATTAGGAACTCTTTCTCTTGAAACTCTGTCATTAACCACTATGCTTATGCTTGTTACTGGACTATACATTGTTGAAGTCATTTTCCTCTCACCCCTGCTCCACTTTGTAGCTTAGGGAGCTCTATTTCTTGGGCTCTCTTGCGCTCTTCATTTGTGGGCCAATGGGTAGGCACTGCTAGATGCCTGAGTGGCAAGAGGAGGGGAAAGCAGGCTATTTCTCTCCGCTTTGGTTGACATCTTCAACAGCAGCTACACTGCCCTCGTGGTTTCAGCGCCTTCCTTTTGTCCCAGTTCCCACTGGACAGGCCCTCCAAAGTTCCAGCATCCCTGGCTCCTGGGCTCAGGAAAACCTTTCCAGCTTAGGGAGTGGTGACTGCTAATGTCAGATGTTGCTAATTCCTAACGTGCTTCACTCTTTGGTGTATGATGATTCCTGAAGTGCTTCACTATCTGCTCGCTCATCACCTATAAAACCATTTTCTTGTTTGAGGGGAGTAAAAACAACCAGCTTCATAATTTGACAGTTCTAAAATCCGTGGTGAATCATTTAACAACTCTGCATCTTGGCTTCTTTATTACTCAAATAAGAATTATAATACCTTCTTCGTGGGCTTCTGTGAACATTAAGCAAAACCCTATGTAAGAAAACACATTACAATGTTTCAAACAAGACAAGTTTTATAATAGCCATAATAGCCATATAATAGCCATAAAATGCTATTAATCATGTCCTGTTTAGTTACATTTTTCTCCACCCACTTAGCTCCCCCCTACCCTTATATGAGAACCTATATAAATTTCTGACCTGTAGGCACTATGAAGTAAGAATCATTTTGTTAGTACTGACTCATACTTTGATTACTCACTTTCTGAACCTTGTTTGAGAAGAAAAATGTAGATGAAGATCATCTGTGCTAAAAGCCATATCTATTTTTTTTTTTTTTTTGGCATCACTGCTCTCCGGTGGTGGGAGTAGGAGGCCCAGCCCCACTGCTGGAATTGAACCTCCGTCCCAGTGGGCCGCAGTCCCGCGCACAACCACTATGCCACCGGGGCTCAGCCGCCATATCTATTTTTTTAATGAGTTTTACTTTTAGTGTGAAATCTTTAATAGTAGTACAATTATATCATTAGTTCCTAAGGATATGCCTGCTTAACAGTTTTCCCAAGTTTACAGTTGAGCACTTGAAATCATCATACAATAAAAGACTGTTCAAATAAAAGCGGGGGATACAAAGGCAGAGTAGGAGAAAGGTTTCTTGACTATAAAACATCTCACTTTGCACTTTTTAAATACACTTCGATTTCCCCAGGAGGCCCCCTTTCTGTTGCAGATTCTTAGTAAATATGAGAAAACAGGCCCTTTAAATATGTCGTATTTGCCTTTCCTTATCTGCCTGGCTCTATTCTGAACAAGAAAGCAAACTAACTAGAGGTTATTGGCAGCACAAACTCATCATCACCTGCCAATTTTTAAGTTTCATTTTGAAAAACCACCCTTCGCTTTAGGGACTGGTCCCTAATAGCAACTCCATGAAAGTGCTGGTCTTTATCCACAGTGGCAAGATGATGTTTATGTAGAGCATCTGAATATGGTGCCTTATCACTCAATCCTATTTGGTCCTTAAAATTGCTGTTCAAGCTACTTTGAAAGCATTAATGCCCAGCCTAAAAAGAGGCTGATGAACTTCTTGTATAAAGCAATAGCACAACTCTATTTTAGATTTTTTTTAATGTGGACATTTGCCTTTTAGTCCAAGTGATCTTTTATTTTAATTGTAAATTAGGCACAAATATCAAAATCACCCTTTTTAACCATCTTCAAGTGTACAACCCAGTGGCATTAATCACGCTCCCAATATTATGCAGCCGTTAACTTTTGCTTACAAAACTTTGTCATCACCCCAAACAGAAACTCTGTACCCATTGAACAGTAGTTCCCCATTGCCCCTCCCCCAGCAGTGGCAATCACTAATCTATTTTCTATTTCTCTGCACTTGCTTATTCTAGATATTTTATAACAAAGGGACTCTACAATTTTTATCCCTTTATAGCTGACTTATTTCACTTGGCATAATGTTTTCAGAGTTCATCCATAATGTAACATATATTAGAACTTCATTTTTTGCCAGTGACTGAATTATATGTATATTCCATTTTGTGCATTCTTCCTCTGTTGATGGATGGACAGTGGGCTGTTTGCACCCAAGTGGAAGCACGCGGTAGTGAATCTGTTCTGAATTCTTTAGGTAGAGGACATCCGGGTTACTTAGTAATTGTATTTACCTTTTTTGGGAAACCACCTAACTATTTATAGCAGTGGTTGCACAATCTTAGCCAACAATGGGCAGAAGTTCCCATTTCGTCACATTCTTATCCACACACGTCACTTTTTATGTTTTTATTATTACTGTTTTAATGGCAGTCCTTTCAGTAAATGCGATATTTCATCATGGACGTTCTCTCCAGTTTTAGTTTATAGGATTCTTCTTGATACTACTATCAGTGAAGAATATAATTTGAGAAGCCAGTTTTACTGGAAAGTGTCTGAAAGGCAAACAAACATTGGGTTTATTTGATATTTTGGCTTTACTTCCATTCATTCTTCCCCTGCCAAAAATCCTAATTATGTTTGCAGTGGGACATTGTTAGAAAGTTTGTTTCCTTGATGTAATCTGTGAAAATCATACTAAAGCAGGGGAAAAAGTGGACTTTTCACGACTGTTTTATTTTCACTTCATATTTTTATCAAGCAAAACACTCTCAAGCCATAGTTCCACATTTCATTAGTCTCGTAATAATTACACAGAAAGGAGAATTTTTTTTAGTTGTGTGTAGTGAATTGCTTTATATGGCCCTTGTAGCCATCATAGTCTAGTGACTCTCACAAAATGACTAGGTGAGATTGTGCAAATAAGATACTTCTGTCACCAAAAGAATACATAGTAATGATACAAATAATGTACATAGAAGCCTGTGGAGGTGGACCATGCAACTAAAGTACAGGGAGCCCTAATAAGAGGCTCGGTCTTATTTCCAAACCCGGTAGACCAGTTCCAGAAGGGATCTCACTACTTAGAATAGAGCAGATCCTCTGTACCCTGAGTCTCTGTCCCGAGACCCTGCTAGACTCGGGGGAAAGAGATTAGATGGCTGGATGGGTGTAACTTCAGAGGCACTGAGAACTGGCTGCAAGCAGTGGAGCAGAAACAAGAGAGAGCATGACGCATAGACGACTTCCCAGTCCAGGGACTGAGCCAGCCACAGTGGACATGCCACACTCCCATGGAGAGTTAAGCAGCTTTGGGCAGGAGGAGACTTACGGGTAGAGTGGGGGATAGCTCAAGAGCTTTGTAACACTTACCCAAGCAGGACAGAGGCCGGGACCACGAGGCAGAGGTCTGAGAAAGAGCCCTTTCTGCAGGCATGATTGCAAAGAAGCTGTCTTTACTAAGGAACTTTATCTTGAGTCATTTCTTGAATTATGAACTATTATTTCCTTAAAAAACCCCATAACTGTGAGTATGATCTGAGTGCCATGCGACATTGCAACGAGATATCAAATCCAGAAGAGAGAGAGAGAGACAGTCTTGGAAGAGGTACTGATTTGGGAATTGGTAAAGGATCTGAGGTGGAAGTAGGTCCGACTTCCACTTCATAAGAGTCATCAGCCTCCCTCTTAGGAAGTTGCAGATGTGATGCCATGGTGCCACTTCTACAGCAGACAAGTCCTTGTATTTTTAGATCACTTTCTTAATCTTTGACATAACTACTTATTTTTCTCTCTGTTTTTTCCATGCAGGATCACGTTGGAAAAGGCATTAAGAAAGTCCTGTGAACATTATGAAAGAAGATGTACTACACCGGGTTGAGATAATTAATTTGTTATCATGTTAGACTTTATGAAATTTACATTTTAATTCAGAAATGTGCACCGATACTGTACGGCCAGCCAATGATTTCTTTAATGCCACACATAGGCTGTTTTATAATTCCATTGTCACAGTATTTGATGATGTTTCAGATATAAAGTTTATGTTTATAAGAAAAACAAAAGCATATTAACATATTTACATATTGATAGCAACACTGGTGTAGAGTGGCTGTTTACAAATAAAAATTCATTAGCCAATTACTTCCAAGATTAGATTTTAAAGTTGCATGAAACCATTGGTTAGCTTGGAAACGTTGGTGATTTTTCAATAAAATAGTACTCTTAAATGATAACGTTTAACAGTAGTATTCAGTATCACCAAATGTGTTCACCGATTAAGTAAAAGGATAAAGTATCAGAATTATCCATTACATTTATAAAAAAGTCAAAAAGAACAAACAATAGTGATCTGATCTTATTTTGTTTTTAATTCTGACAGTACTTTGGTTTACTTGTATAAAAAGCTCTATTGATAGCAATATTTTGTTACTGTGTTTCTGCATTTGTTTGCTTTGTTTTTTGGCATTTGTGAGAGTAGCATAATTAGTATAATTAGCAAGCACTCTAACTTTTCAGATTTAGTAATTGTGTTTACACATATTTGTATAACTACTGAAGCACTGAACTAAGCTTGCTTTTATAAGAGAATCGATCTAGATTTTAAAAATAACATCAGAAATCCCCCCCAAAAAAGTCTATCATATCCAAACAACAATTGTTCCCATGGCTGTGAGAATTATTAATTTTACATGCATTACCTCAAATATCCAGATGCTGGATTCACAGTGTCTCTGAGATGTTTCCATTTCTGAAAGCTAAATATTAAAGCTATTTTTCCATTCAAATACTCATTTAGTATCTCCTTTAAAACATTGTAGTTATTGTCATATTAATATAATTGAGGTTACTCCAATATTTAGAAATGAAAATCACATTGTCTCAAAAGATCTAAATATAAAAATAAGTGGAAAATAACTGCTGGAACGAATACTTTTCTGGTCTTTGTTTCATTCTTTTTTGTTTATTATAAGTTTAGCCCCAACTTCACACATTTCTGATTTTTTTTTTCAGTGTAAAGTGTTTGAAATGAGCAAGTACATAGAATTTTATTTCAGAGAAAAGTCAGGAGTGACTGCTAGAGAACAGAGACGTAGGAGACATTTAGCAGGAGTAAGAAATGGGAGTGCGACCGTATGGACGGAGAGCACCAAGAATAACCAGACACGGGAGTGCTGAAAGAGGGGCGAATGGGACAGATGACAGTCCAGAGGACAGACGTAGAAACTCACATGGACACATGTACATGCACTGGTCTTGAGAGTGTGAGATCCTGGCCTGTTGTATGGAAGTCAAGTCTAATGACAGAACACAGGGAAAAGTAAAAAACATACAGTTTTAGAATTGGCAGAACTCAGATCTGATTCTGGCCCCACCACCTGCTGAGCCAGGCAATCTCAAGAACATGATTCAAACTTGGTGAGCCTCCATTTCCTTATGTACAAGCTGGGGCTGGTTGTCAAGATGATTCTGTGGACCAAATAAGAAAATAATCGCTTCTTGGCCTTTTGGCTGAGATCAAGCATAGTATCTGTTCTTATCAGTTTAATATCTGATACGTTCTCTATCCAAGAACAATATATTAAATGAATTTTTGGAATTATGAGATGGAATAGGAGCTTGCTCCATCCGCTCCACACATCAACCTGGTATTGCAGTACTTCCAGGAACGGTGCACCAAGATAAAAAGAAAAGAAAATACAGTGATTCTAAAGTTGTTCAAGCTATCCAGCAAAGAGGAGGTCACGGAGCGTGTGGTTTTGACAGACTTCCCAAAAGGACTTTCACATTGACGTTCAACCCTTTCATAACCAAGTGATTGTTCTTTAGATTCCACTAAAGACTAAGGTAATCAATATGTGGAAGACAAAGATCCTGCTGGATTCTAGAGATAGGACAGTGGAGAGGACCAAGAAGAAAATCATTTGTTGGTAGCAAATTTATTCTATTGTTGAACCTTGAGGAGACATGAGGTTACTCGTACAAGAACCCTGTAAAGGACAGCACATAATTGTTGGAGTCTCCTCCTCAGAGCTGCGTTCTTGGCTTCACCTTCTAGATGCCCTGGAATGTACGAGCTGTCCAACCTGTTGGAATCATATGCAATCTGGTACCGCACATGCTCCTGCTTGGTCTTTCACTAGAAAGTAGGGTCTTCTGATGCTTTTGATTTCCCTTCCCCCATAACATTTATAAAAATTAGCATCATGTGCCTATGAAAAAATGGGGCAGAGTAGGTGGGAGTGGCTGGCAATCAAACACAGAAGGTGCTTACACTTTGCTTATACGTGCAATATTTAACCTGAAAATAAGTTGCTCGCTTAAAAGCAACATCATTACCAGAGCCGCAACTCTAAAATGGCACACAGGGGCTTGGCAGGTAGCTATACTTGCAGAACTCACCTGTCAGAGCAAAAGCCAAAACAAATGCACCCCCTCACTCAGTGTCTGTCATCCAAAGGGCGAGATTTGGTGCCACCAACCATTTCTTCAGTTAAAAACTGTAAAGATTGTCCCTGTCAGTGTGCTTCCTGAGCCACAAGAAAAGCCAACAAGGTAAGTGTGCTACACGTGTCCCACTGGTCATGAAACATCAAACCTCTCAAGTGTGTCAGTCTGTAAGCTGAGGCCTCAAATATTACAGGCATTTTCTTAAGGTAGCAATATTTGCTTGAGTGCTTTCTGGGAAAGAGGCCAAAGATGGCTCCCTCCAGTCTCGGCCCAGAGTCAGGTCGGCAGTGACGCTTCTCCTCGTCTTGGTAAGGAATTTGTCTGGTCCTACCGTTTGCAGTCGCGCAGTGTGTCACTGTAGGACAGATGAGATCGATGGCAGGGGGTCTCCCTTAGGGAGTAGGCAGGACCCTTTGGGGCTGAGTGCCCTTTGCCTTCAGAAACTTTTCTCTGGGCGTTCCTGGATTGTCCCGGATAAGCGGCACCCTCCCCACCCCTAGAGTCGTCAATTGTTGGATTGAGAGGAGGGCCTTGTTCGGGGTGTATGACAACATTGGGATCCTGGGTGACTTTGAGAAACACACCCAAAGAACTGATCAAGGGCCACAAATGGCTTGGAGGTTGGAAGGGGAACGAATTACAATGTTGTATCAGAAAGAAGAAAATGGGTGGGAATCGAAGGTTCCTTGATGACCTACACAAGCTTAACAAACGCATCAGTTACCTCTGCAAATCGGCATGGAAAATACCGGTAGAAGAGCAAACGCAACAGTGGAAGTGGTACATTCTCTCACTTTGAAAAAGGCGAGATCGTTCATTTCCTTATGAAGAAAGAAAGTTGTATGTTTCTGCAATAAAGGGGGTTTCGTTTGGGGAAAAAACAATATTTGATCTTAAGCAAAGTTTGAACCAGGAAGTTCGGATCCTGGGTTCGTGCCCTTCAACCCCACCCTGAACCCTCTCAGACTATTGGCTCTTCCTGTTGCTCACCTGCCAGTGATGGGTGAGTGTTCTTTTGGTCTTCATTGATCAATTACATAAGAGTTTTGTTTGCTTTTGGTTTCAAAATCTGCCTTTGAAGTTCTGACTCTGGGAGGTGACATTTAAGAAATACGAGCTGCCCACTCTAGTTTGGGCATGAGTTATCTTGTTACCGTCTAGCACTTTCTCTCCTGGGCCCCAGTGTTGGGACCTGGGTTGCTGCCTGAAGGCTCTCAACAAGAACTGACTGCAACAGTGGGTTCCAACAACGAGCAAGTGTGCAGGGCTGTGTTTCCTTCTGTTGTACATAAGTTCACTATGAGTCGGAACCAACTTGATGGTGCCGAATGATGAGTTTCATGCTTGGCTCTTTAGACAAGTACTTTGGGGATTAAGCTGCCTTCAAGTGAAGGAGTCCGGCCCTCCTGGACCCCAATCGGAAGCCTGGAGTTCAGCTAGCTGCTAGAAGATTGTCTTGATGCTGCCAGCCTACCTCGCTACCTGCCAAATGTCACATCTCTGCTCCCTTGCTGAGTCTCTTACTTGCTTTCCTCGGAGGGTCTCTTACATGGATGCCCCTGCACCCGTTCTCTTGCTCGACTTCCGTGCTTGGTCTAGGCTTGCATTTCCATTTCATTGTCCACTTACCAACTTTCCCATCTGTGTAGCCGCGCAGCTGAAAGGCACCTGCCAAGCTTCTCATCCTCCATGCATCTCAGTGCTTGCTATCCAGTGTGCTTAAAGCATTGACCTGAAATATCAAGGAAAATTTTGTCTAAAGTCCATTGAGGGGGCTGAGCCCCGGTGGCGTAGCGGTTGTGCACGGGACTGCAGCCCACTGGGACGGAGGTTCAATTCCAGCAGTGGGGCAGGGCCTCCTACTCCCACCACCGGAGAGCAGTGATGCCCAAAAAACAAAACAAAATAAAACAAAAAAAGTCCGTTGACCCTTCCTGAATTTTTTCCCAGCCTTTGTTCTCTTTTCCACAGCAATCTTGAATGTGTTGAAATCTACTTTCTTTTTTTTTTTGGAAGGTTGGGGATGACATCACTGCCCTCTGGTGGTTGTGGGAGCTACCCAGTTTTGCTCCTGGAGAGCCGCTGCTGGATTTGAACTGCCAAGCCCGTGGACCACAGTCCTGGACTCAACCACTACGCCACCGGAGCTCAGCCCAAAATCTACTTTCTGAAAACATTTTCTGTTTTTAGCATTCTGTTGCAACCTGACTGAAAGTTTAAACAGCAAATTGGTTTTCTTTCTTTCTTTTTTTTTTTTATAAATTGGTTTTCGATTCAATAATTCACACCCGTTTTTTTGCACGGTTTGTAATGACCACCCGCGGCGTGGCGGCACTCGTGTTTGCAGTTGTCATTCATCCTGCTTTCCTCTCTCTGTCTTCCGTGCCGCATCCCTGGGCTCACGCTGCCCCCCGTATCTCTTTTGGTTGATTGTTCTTCAGCCATACATATGTGTGGTTTTGTTCCACTTATAAACTGGTCTATTGTTTGGCTAAAAGTTAAGCCAGGGGAGGTGGGTCCAGTCCCAGACTTAGGGTACTATGGGCCATAAATCCTGAGAAAGAAATCTGTTTTCTCGTTTTAGCAGTCCCGTGTTAATCCACTTCCTAAGTGGCATTACCCACTCTGAAGAGTGTTGTGTTCCACCTTAATTCTGAAGCAAGCAGGACTTTATTAGTCCTGTTTCCTGCTCTAGCCTGATGGTTCTGAAACAGGCAGGGCAGGCACATCTATAATGGACTGGCTGAAGTTCAAGATATGTAGAAAACCCGGAGACACCGCTGGTTCTTATACATTAGCCACTTGGTACATCGGAGACAACCGTTACCTCGCTTCTTCCTTATTTTTATCATGCAGTTCCATTTGTCTCCATTCCCATCGCCATCCAAACTCCTGGCCAACACCTTCTCTCCCTAGGACTCCCACAATCTCTTACCCCTGTTAACACCTTTCCTGCACTGCACTCTTTGCAAATGTCGCTGCCAGGAATAGTGCCTTCTCATTGATTCCCTTTGCACTAATGCTTCACTGTACTTATCTCAGTCCACGTTTCCATCTAACCCCACTCACATTTTAACTCTTTTGGGAGCCACCAAAGTTCTTCCTCCTCTTGGGGCTTTTGTACATGCTATACATGGGGTACCCCAGTCTTGTGTGTCTCATTTGTCTCTTATTTTCATCATGACATTTATTCTCTAAAATTTTCTCATGTTTTTCTTCATGGAATAATCCTACAAGGGGGTACTGCCTGGGGAATTTTAAATCTATTGATTTATTTCCCTCTTGACACAAAATTGTTACACAGTAAAATAGAAAATCTAAAGTATAGGGGAAAATTACAGTTAGCTGTTTGCTTAATTTTCTTACACATTCACAAATATTTATGGAATGAAAGAATGCCATGTGTACTATTTTTTTTACCTACTTTTTTCTCTCTACAACAATAAATATTCTAGAACAGGATTCTCTATAAGAGAACTACCTACCAAAAAAATTCATACAAATTTTACCAGAGTGCTGGGTTTTTTTCAAACCATATATACTCATATACCTCTCCACCATTGCGAATTACTGACTCAGGCGATCATTTATTAATGAGACCTCATCGTAGCCATCAGGCACATAAGATTGAAAAAAAAAGTCTGAGACTCACTGTTCTGTGACATTGTAGAGTTAACATATTTCTTGTTGGAGTTTTCATAAGACTTGGTAGAAAATGCCCCAGAAGCAGTAGAAAATGGTGGCTGAATGCATGGATGCTGAGGGTTCAGATAGTCTCTCCTTTATTCAGTAACTGTTCAATTTAGGAGAAGTTACTTAACCATTCTGGTTTCAATGTTATTTATCATTAAAATGATCACAATAGGACTGTACTTCATGAAGTGTCAAATGGATTTAATGAGCTAATACAAAGAACTTTTAACTGCTGCTGATGGTAAGTCACTCTGAACTTTATATGAAAATTGTAAACCATCTCTTCCACAAATGATGCCAGGATGACTTGATTCCCACTTACAAGAAGAATGAAGTTGGACCCCTACCTCACACCACATATGACAAAAAAAACTAATCAAGACCGAGATGTTAGAGTTGAAACCGTAGAACTAGGTAGAATGGCCTTCAGTTAGGCAGTGGATCCTTAGGTCATGGCAAATGAGAGAGTTGATGACTCAAAAGTAGAGCTGTTGCCTTCTAGGCAAGGGGATCCTTGTTCCCGCTCACTTCATTACACCTCATTCACAGGGCCAACCAATCATCTCAGTGAGGCTTACAGAGTGTCATGACACACGTAATAGCTATTACTCCAAAAGAGACGCACAAATGACCAAACACATGAAAACATCATTAGTCATTAAGGAGATGCAAATCAAAATCAGAGTGAGAAACTACTTCACACCCACAGGAAGACTATTACCAAAAAAAAAAAAAAAAAAACCTCAGAGAAGAATAAGTGTTGGTAAAAATATGGAGCTAACATCAGTTAAGAGTACGCTCATGTTTAACGCTCTGTCATTCACAATAGCAAAAAGGTGGTAATACATGTTTAACAACAGATGAATAGATAAATAAAACATGCAATCTTATTCTGTCAAAGGCAATGGAGCTCTAATCTATACTACAACATGAGCAGATTTTTTTTTGGGGGGGGGCATCACTGCTCTCCGGTGGTGGAGTAGGAGGCCAGCCCCACTGCTGGAATTGAACCTCCGTCCCAGTGGGCCTCAGTCCCGCGCACAACCACTACGCCACCGGGGCTCAGCCCAACATGAGCAGATTTTTAAAATAGTAAGCTAAGTGAAATCATATGGTTCTACTTACATGAATTAACTAAAAGAAACAAATTCATAGATACCAAGAGATTAAAAGTGGTGGGAGAGAGGAGTGATAAATCATTGCTTAAAGGGAACAATATCTGTTCAGGGTAACCAAATTTTGGCAATAGTCATTGCACAATATTATGAAATAATGCCATTGAGAAGTGCATATGAAAATTAAATGGCACATTTTATGCTATATGTATTTTACCACAATTACCATATATACTCAAGTATAAGCACACCCAAATATCAGCCAAGGTACCTAATTTTACCACAAGACTGCATTAAATATGTGCTGAAAAACTCAGCTCATTCACGAGTATATACAGTAAATTTTTTTAAAAGACACTGTGATGGTTAATGTTAAGTATTAAGAGCTACATCATGATTCATAGTATATAAATCTCCATATTGTGAACTGATGTAAGGAGAGGTTCCTTGGTGGTGTGACCTGCATGCAACATACATGGATGTTCTAGCAAAGTTCATTCGCTCTTTGTCCTATGTCCAGTTTATCAGCCTCTTGGGGCTAGAGCCAGCCTTCCTGCCAGACCTGCAAGTTCTGGGTTTGTCAGCCTCTGCAAATACAAGTCCAGAAAAGCCTCCAGTGTCCATAACTGAGGAGCCTGTTTCTTGAAATAAATCTCTGTATATTGGGCCAGTGAAAAAGCAGCCAGCCCTGGACAAGATGGATCAACAGTGACTGTAACAATGGACTCAAGCATAAGAACAATTGGGGGAGTGGTGTGGACCGGGCGATGTGTCATTCGGTTGTACAGACGGTTGATAGGCATTGGAACCCACTTGATGGCAGCCAACAACTATTGGTAGATGTATATGCTTCACTGACTTTGCTCCTCTTGAGAACTCAGGCTAAAACTAATTAAGAGAAACCATGTGGTGCAGGGGGAAAGAGCAAATGGGAGCTTTGCTTTTAGGCATAATTTTTCTGTAAAGCTAAGTTCTCTCTGAAAACAGTCCATCACTCCTTGGCCTTTTGGTTAAGATCAAGTGTCAAAATAAAGTTTGTCCTCTCCCTGCCCATGCTCCCCAGGTGGGCGGTGCTTCTACCCATGGACGCCTATTCCCCAGCCACCCCTCCTCCCCAACCTCCAGACAGCACAGTGCCCTATGTGCTTAGGTATGCAGCAAATGTTTTCTTATTTGAATTGAATTCAGTTCAATTTCACTGTGTCAGATTCTTTTCAAATGACTCGTCGCTTTCATAATCTTTGTGTAGTTCCTGTTGTTTTACCATTATGACATAGCTACAATTTTGACACACCATCTAAAATTTCTGGTAAGTCCCTATTTCTGTACCATTGCTAGATTTGATATTACAGGAGGGTTTGCTTGGGTTGATCTATTTCCTGCTTGAAATCTAACTGCAATTCTCCCCCACCCCATCCTCCCCTATCCCAAAGAAATGCAAAATTACAACCACACTAAAAAGTAGGTGCACCAGAATTTATTCAAACTAAGAACAGAATTCACACACATAGATATTACCGAAAGCTTGATGATCACAATCTCTTCTAAGATCTTTTTTTAAGGCAACTTATCAAGAATGCTTCCTACTTGCCCTTTGGCTCCCCTTTCTACCTAGAACACATTCCACAATGCTAGTCTTCAAAGAGGCTTAGGTTCTCCAGAGACAGGGAGCCTAAGTTTCATTAACTCCATAGAAATCTTCCTTTAGCCCACATGGAAGAAGCACACCAGCCTGTGTGATCACGAGGTATCGAAGGGATCAGGTATCAGGCACCAAAGAACTGAAAATTATTATAAATGAGGGGGAGTACAGATTGGGGACCTAAAGCCCATCAATAGGTGAAGTGACATCCCCTTACAGAGGGGTCGCAGAGATGAGATGAGTCCGTCAAGGTATAGTGTAGCAACAATGAAATAAGCAACTTTCCTCTAGTTCATAAGTGCTTCCTCCCAACCAATATCATGATCCCAATTCTGGATAGAACAGAGGATGTACACTGGTACAGATAGGAACCAGAATTATAGGGAACCCAAGACATGAACCCTTCAGAACCAGTGGTGAGAGTGGCGATGGTGGGGTAGAAAAGAGGAACCAATTATATGGATCTACCTATAACCTCTTTCCTGGGGTATGGACAACAAGGAAGTGGGTGAAGGGACACATCGGACAGTGTAAGATATGACAAAATAATTTATAAATTATTAAGGGTTCATAAGGGAGGGGGAGTTAGTGGGAGGGGGGAAATGAGCTGATACCAAGGGCTTACGTAGAAAGCAAATGTTTTGAGAATGATGAGGGCAACAAATGTGCCTGACATACCATGGATGGATGGATTGTGATGAGTTGTGTGAGTCGCCAATAAGATGATTTTTTAAAAAAATCTGATACCAAAGGCTCAATAGAAAGCAAATGTCTAGAGAAAAAAAAGCAATGGCAACATATGCACAAATATGCCTGATACAATTGATGTATGGATTTTAAAGAGTTGTAAGAGTGCCCAATCAAGTGGTCTTTTAAAAACAAAACAAAAAATGGTGGTAACATTGCAAAGCAAATATCCACTGGCTTAGAAACAAATGTGGGATTTGTCACATTTGGTGAAAAATAGTAATCTTCCTTTAGATAAGGACAGAAAGCTCAGCTAATAGAAGCAACCTCCTGAAAACCTTGAAATTTAAATTAATAGGATTCTCACAACCCCAGCTATTTTTTCACTCATGGGGAATAGGTTGGTTTTCTATTGCTGCTACCCCATACTTAGTACAAAGACGTGCCTAGATGGTGCATAGGTTTAAGCACTCCATCAGCCCAAACCTGGTGATTCAAACCTTCGCAGCCGTGAAAGCCCATGAAGCAGTTCTGGGCACCATGGTAATGCTGAGTCAGAATCAACATGATGGTAACTAACAACAAACACAAAACAAACCGTAAAACCAAAAATTTACTATCTTATAGGTCCAAAGGTTATAAATCCAAAATTCCATTCCATTGGACTGAAGCCAAAGGATCCTCTCAGGTGGTTCCTCTCAGAAACTCCAGCGGAGGTTTGGGGTGGGGAGGGAGGTCATCTGTTTCCTTGCCTTTTCCATCTTTCAGAAGCAGCCCACACTCTTTGGTTCAGGGCACCCCTCCTCGGCCCAGCAATGGCCAGGCCAGTGTTCCTCGGGGCAGATCACGCTGACACTGACTTTGATGCCTCCCTCCTCCACGAGACTCAGAATGGGCTAGATGGCAGCAAGGTGGGTTTTTCAGGCTTTGTCTTCATTTTGTGAATATACATTGAATCCACCCTGATAATCCCAGACAATCTCCATCATAAAACCAGTTGATCAGTCACCACAGTTCAATGAGCTACTTCAACTCCTCTTGTCATCTAATAGAAACACGGTCTCGGGTTTCCAAAATGAGGACATGACTTCTTTGGAAGGACATTTATCTGCTTACCACAGGAGACAAGGTATTTGAATACCAGGCTTCTGGTTTCCAGGAAGAAGAACAGAGGATTTTTTTTAATAGGCAGGAGTCTATCAGACCCAAAAGGAAAGACGTCATGATACTGACATGGATGTTGACATCAGGGATTCCTGAACCAACTGCCCTATCATCTTAGCTACAGGAAATTTCACCATGAAGCCTCACCCAAGTCCAGGTAACTTTGGAGATTGCCACTCTTAAATCTGAGCAGGCAATCCAGATAAGAGCACAAAAAGTTTTAAGCACTAAAACAAATGAAGATGTGATGAAGGCGGAGCTATGAAAAAGAAGAAATGTCAAATTAAAAAAGAAAGTAAACCTCTCTGTCTTTAAGAAGCCTGAGTGATGCTGTGGGTGAGGTGTTGGGCTATTAGTCCCAAGGTGAGAGATTCAATCCTCCACCCCAACCTGGCACAGCTCTGAAGGAGCGCAATGAAGCGATTTGCTCCTGGACAGATTTGTAGTCTCTGAAACCTAATATAGCAGCTGGCTTTAATGGACAGTGAGGAAGCCCTGCTGGTAGAGGGAGTTCAGCATTGGACTGCTAACTGCAAGATCACAAATTCAAACCACAATCCCGCCCCTCCACCCCCCAACCCCCAGAAAAAAAAATTGAAGCTCCCTGCTGACATAAAACCTCCAATCTCAGAAACACTATACTCAGTTGCTCTGAGTCAGAATTGATATGATGACCCTGGGCTGGGTTGGGTTGGGTTTGGACTCAGTGCCCTTTCAGTGCACCCATGACAAAAGAATTGAAAGCTACAACATTTTCCCCCCAGAAGAGGGCAGATGTGGGATCTTGGGAAAATAATGGGAGGGCCCATTTTTCCCCAGAACAATGGTTAAAACCACCCCTGAGGGTGCTCGCTTTGGCAGCACATATACTAAAACAACCCCCAAAGAACTAAGCTCAAAGAGAAGATTCAAATTTCTGGAGGAAAAAAAAAATCACAACTCCTGCCCAAAGATTAAGGAATCCAAATGGGTCCCAATTTCTAAGAAGGAAACTGGGAAATAAGAGACCTGGAGCAATATTTTCTGATTTCTGAGGATGATTCTTTCCAATTTAGAACTCTAGACCCAATCAAGTCCTACTTTAAATGTGCATGAAGACTAAAGACATTCCAGGTTCGCAAGTCCTCTGGATGTGGCCTCCCACATACCCTTCCTGAGGAAACTCATGGAAAGAGGGAGGGCTCCATTGAAAGAAATGTCTAAACCAAGAAACACAAGACAGCACTGGGAAAGGGGGCCCTAGCCAAGTCCAGTCCAAGGTCATAAGTCCGATATTAGCCCCTATGTCTGATATCAGTCTATAAAGTCTCCTCCGGCCCATGAAGCACGTGCAATGACACCAGGACAATCACAGGTCATTGGGTGCAGAGTCTTGTGTATCCAACGGCAGTAAAATCATCCCAGCACTGGCAGGGGTCTCCCCATGGCTCATTGCTAGGACTCAGGGTCCATCAGCAGTATCCATTGGCGGTAGAAGCATCTCACGCTGGCAGGGGTCTCTCTCTGGCTTTTCTAGCTTCAGAGGTCTGGTTCCATCAGGGTGAGCCCATGTAGCTTCTCCGGCTCCTCTAGTTTCTTGCTGCCATCTTGTCTTGTCAGTGGAGCCTCTCCAATCCACTGAGTCTATAGTCTCTCACCTCCATGGGGGAAATGCCACGAGATTTCCCAGAATTCTCAGAGAAAGCCATGCCCACCCAGAGGTCTCATTGGCTAGCTATAGATTAACAGGCTAAACTCCACCCCTACAGTCTCAGTCATGAAATTGGCACCAAAGTACATGACTACCACAGTTGTATCTTCCCATCATACTTACTGAATTTGTGTACTGAGCTAATAATCAGGAAAGCTGGATTATATGAAGAAGAATGTGACATCAGGGTTATTAGCAACCTGCAATAATCAGGTGACACAGGTGAGG
Organism: Nesogale talazaci; assembly: GCA_004026705.1. Taxonomy (NCBI): domain Eukaryota; kingdom Metazoa; phylum Chordata; class Mammalia; order Afrosoricida; family Tenrecidae; genus Nesogale; species Nesogale talazaci. Next base: position 34,811 of record PVJH01005648.1, on the reverse strand, counting down.
AGAATGTACAGCATTTGCTAATGAAGATCAAGGATTGCAGTCTTCATTATGGATGACAACTGAATATAAAGAAAACCAAAAGCCTTGACAACTGTACAAATTGGTAATATCATGATAAAGGAGAAAAGATTAAAGTTGTCACGGGTTTTGTCTTCTTTGTGTCTATAATCAGTGCTCATGGAAGCCGGAGTCAAAAGATCAAATGATGCATTGCGTTCAGTCCATCTACTGCACAGATCTCTTGAAAGTATTGAAGAGCAGGGATGCTATTTTGAGAACTAAGGTGTGCCTGACTCCAGTCATGGTATTTTCAATTACTTCATACACATATGAAACTTGGACATTGACTAAAGAAGAGAGAAGAAGAATTGATGCATTTGAAATATGGCAAAGAATCTTTGAAGTACCATGTCTTTGTTCCCAAATGAACAAATCTATCTTGTAAATGCAGTCAGAACGTTCCTTGGAAGCATGAATGGCAAGACTTCATTTCCGACACTTTGGACATGTTGTCAGGAGCGACCATCAATCCCTAGAGAATGGCATCAGTTATGCTTTCAGCTGACATCAGCAATGACACCTCTCATTCCACATCCTCCACTGAGTCTTGCTCAAACCTCTGGCAGTTCCTTGTCAATATGCTGCTGCAACCTTTGTTGGATTTCACTTGTGTGCGCTATCAATGATACTGTTCTATGGTTTGAGCACTCTGGTGGGTCACCTTTCTTTGGGATATGTGTAAATATGGATCTCTTCCATCACTTGGCTAAGTAGCTGTCTTCCAAATTTCTTGGCATAGACAAGTGAGTGTTTTAAACGCTTCATCAGTTTGTTGAAACAGTTCAGTTGGTATTCCATCAATTCCTGGAGCTTTGTTTTTTTGGATAATATTTTCAGTGCAGTTCGAAATTCTTCCTTTAGCCCCATTGATTCTTGTTCATATGGTACCTTTTAAAATGTTAGACTGTTGCCCTTTTTTGGGTCAGTGACTCTGTATTCTTTCCATCTTATTTTTAAACAGTTGAGACATAATCCATATATCATACAATTCAGTAGTTCAATCACATCAAAAGGAGTTGTACAATTTTATATCACTGGCTTCTTTCTTGTACTCATTGTCATTAGCTTCCCATATCCCCTCAACTTACTCTGCCACACCCCCAAGAAACCATTCTTCCAGTTACTATAGCTATAAAGTCTCTCACCCTGAGTACCGTATACTGAAAAACATACAAAGACAAACAAATGCTAGCAACAATAAAATTTAAATTTACATCTTCTTTTGATGCTTCCTATATCATTCAATATTTTGCCCACAGAATCTTTGAATACAGCCACTTGACGCTTGATTTTTTTTTCTTGAGTTCTTTCAGTTTCAGATATGCTAAGCGTGATCTTTTCAGCATTCCAGCTCTAGATCTTTGGATATTTCATTATAATATCTGACTTTGTCTTTTCGTGAAGTCCTTTGAAATTTTTTTGTTCAGCACTTTGATTTAATCGTTTTTTCCGTTTGCCTTAGCTACTCTAAGATTAAGAGCAGATTCCTGAGTCTCTTCTGGCAATGATTTTGATCTTTTCTTTTCTTTTGGTCTTTTTAATGATCTTTTGCTTTCTTCATGAATGATGTTCTTCATGTCTTCCCACGGCTCATCGGGTCTTTTGTCAGTGCAGCAAATCTGTTCCTTAGATGTTTTTGAAATTCAAGTGGGATAGACTCAAGGTCATATTTTAGTGCTTGTGGACACTCTTTAATTGTCTTCAGTATCAATCGGAAAGTACATAGAAACAATTGATGCTCTGTTCCACAATCAGCCTCTGGCCCAGTTTTAGCTGCTAATATTGAGCTTCTCCATCCTCTCTTCCTTCTAATGTCTCCTCCATCTGATTGATTCCTGTGTATTCCATCTGGAGAAGTCCAAGTGTATAGTTGCTTTCTGTGCTGTAGAAACAAGTATTTGCAAAGAAGTAATTGCTCCTGCATTTATAGAGGTTTAAATACAGGCATGTGTATAGGTGCATATATTTATATATGGTGATGGGGAAATAGATCAACGTAGATATACTTATTGGGCTAGTATTAGGACAGGAGATGGGCATCGAACCTCCACTCAAGTACTTCCCTCAGTGCAAGAACATTTGTTCTATTAAATTGGCATTCCATGATGTGCACCTCCCTGACACAATCACTGAAAACAAATGTGTGCATAAGCAAATGTGGTGAAGAAAGTTGATGGTGCCTGGCTATAACAAAAGATACAGTGTCTGGAGTCTTAAAGGCTTGAAAGTAAACAAGCAGCCATCCAGCTCAGAAGCTATAAAGCCCACATGGCAGAAGCACCAAGAGGGACCAAGAGGGGTCAAAGGGATCAATTATCAGGTTTCAAGAACTAATAATCATAACACCAGCCTGTGCGACCACGAAGTGTCAAAGGAATCCTGTATCAAGCATCAAAGAATTAAAAATTATATCATTATAAATGAGTGAGAGTGCAGATTGGGGACCCAAAACCCATCAATAAGATAAGTGACATCCTCTTACAGAGGGGTTGCAGCAAGGAGATGAGCCAGTCAAGGTACAGTGTAGTAACAATGAAATGTGCAACTTTCCTCTGGTTCTCAAATGCTTCCTCCCATCCACTATCATGATCCCAATTCTACCAGACAAATGCAGCTAGACCAGGGGATGTACAATGCAGTCGGAAACATGGGGAATTTAAGATAGATGATCCCTCGGGACTAGTGGGGGGAGTGGTGGTACTGGGAGGGTGGAGGGATGGTGAAATAGAAAGGGGGAACTAATTTTAGGACTCTACATATGACCTCCTCTCTGGGATGCGGACAACAGGGGGATGAAGCAACACATTGGACAGTGTATGATATGAAAGCGTAGTAACAATTTGTAAATTATTCGGGGTTCATGGGGAAGGGGAGGGCAAACACGGGGAGCTGGAATTAAATAAAAGAACTAGAGGAAAAGGGCAAAGAGAAGCTTATACAAATCGCTCAAGTAGAAAATATATGGAAATGAATATAGCAACATGTGTACAAATATGCTTGATACAGATAATGTGTTGAATGTTATAAGAGCTCTAAGAGCCCCCAATAAAATCTAAGTTTTTTTAAAAAAAGAAGTAATTGTTCCTGCAAAATTCTATCATTCTACCGCTTACTTTCTCTACCAAGACTATATATTCCAACCATTGTTTCTTTGACTTTGTTTTCAACTTTTGCATTCTAATCTCCAATAACTATCACTGCATCTTGATTGCATGCTTCATCAATTTGAGGCTGAAGACATTCATAGAATTCTTCAATTTCTTCATCAATAGCTTCAGTAGTTGGTGCAAAAAAATTGAATCATAGCTATATTGATTGGTTTTCCTTGAATGTGAATAGATACAATCCTATCACAGATAGCATTGTCCTTCAGGATAGATCTAGAGATGTCCTTTTTGAAGATGAATGCAATACTTCTCCTCTTATCTCATTCCCAGCATAATAAAGCATATGATTTGCTTATTAAAGTGGCCAATACCAGTCTATTTCAGCTCACTAATGATTAGAATGTCAATTTTAATGCATTCCATTTAATTTTTAACAACTTGCAATTTTCCTAGATTCATACTTTGTACACTCTAAATTTCAATTAAGTATTGATTTTTGCAGTTGATTCTTCTCATTTTGAGTTATGGTCCATGGAAAAATCATGGTCTCAAAGGCCTTACACCCCCAGCCTTGACTCCATCCACACCATTATGGGCAACTCTACTTTACGGGCAACTTTTTCTCATCTTTTGTATGTCTTCTGACTGGAAGAGTTCTTCTTTTGGCACGATCTCTGACAATGTTCTACTTCTATTCATTAGGTTGTAACAGATAATGTTCAAATGTTATCCATAGGTTTTTCTGTGGCCAATTCTTCCAACGTGGACAGTCCACTCATTCTCTGTAGTCTGTTCTTAGTCTGGAAGCTCTGCTGAACCCCGTTCACTGTGGGTGACCCTGTGATTATTTGAAACACCAGTGACCAAAGCTTTCAGCATCAGAGCAGCCCACAAGCCAGCATGGTATGAAAAATTGACAGACAAGTGGTGGATGAGAGAGTGCTAGAAGAGAGAGAGAGAGAGAGAGAGAGAGAGAGAGAATCAAAAAAACTCACTGGCATCTAGTAGGGCAGGGAGGAATGCCCCTGTGGGTTTCTGATATGATAACTCTGTATAGGAGGAATAGAAAGCCCATCTTTGTTCTTTTGAGGGACTGGTGGCTTTCAACACGTGACCTTGAGATTGGCAGCCCAACGTCTAACCCTGTGCCATCAGGGTCCCCACGACAGGGATAAGGATGGCTAATTAGTCCTTCTGGGACTAACTGACTCAGCAGACTAGCCCAGAGATAAAAGTTAAAAGAATGAAAGCAAAAATTGCTGAAGTGTCGCATTTTATTTTTCTGGGAATAGTGTGCAGATTAATGATATGTTTGTCATACCTTCTAAGCTCTAACTGGACTTCAGGAGTCCTGGTGGCCTAACAGTTAATGCAGCTAACCAAAAAGGTCCATACTTCTAACCCGTCAACCCAAGATGGGGCAGCCAGCTTCTTCAATATTACTGCCTTGAAACTCCACAAGGTAGTTCTCCCCTGTCCTAAGGGTGGCTTCGGGTCTTGGAAATGACCTAAGAGCTGGTCTTTAACCTATTTTAGTATGTTCATTTGATCCTAACATAATTATATTAGTATTACATGAGCATATGTTTTTGCCTTTTCAGAACTCAGATTTTAGATAAAGTGTAACTGAATTCTCTAGTTTTCCCTTCTTAAACAACTTTCCTACTTGGTCACAAATCCACTTTTGATCTTCTTCTGGGTTTTGTCTTTCAAACAATGTCAAAAAAGCCCTATGACTTTAATATACTTTGGGTTTGCTCAACAAATGCTTTACAAGTCTCAAGAGGAAGATAAATGGGCAAAACTTAATAGAAAAGAGGACAACCACTGGACAGAAATCGGTGACCAATGATATCTTGACCAATCTGATTTTTAAAATCATTTTATTGGGGGCTCATACAGCTCTTATCACAATCCATACATCCATCCGTGTGTCAAGCACACTTGTTCATTTGTTGCCACCAGGCTGATCTGATTATTAAAAGCACTGTTTGATGAATTTATTTTTCAATTCACTTTACTTTTTTAGGTATACATTTAGATATACATTGAGAATTATTATGATAATAATCACTTGTTGAGTACTTCCCATGTGCTAGATTTTAATGGCTTTACCTACTCCATGCCAGATTATGATCACAGGAGCTTTATGAAGTGGATACTATTATTAACCCCAGCTTGCAGACCAGGAAAATGGGTTGATGTCTGACTCACTCCATTGCCGTCAAGTCAATTCTGATTCATCGTGACCCCATATAGACAGCATAGAACTGCCACATGTGTATGAAATCCAGTTTCTGATTCTTTGGGAGTGGCTGGGCAGGGATCTGAGTCAGTGTCTCATGTCACCTCCCACAGGACAGCAATGGGCTCCTGGAAGGACAGTCCCAAAGGAGAGAAGAATCACAAAGGAATGAGCCCGACCGAGCACTTCCTGTGGTCCAGAAAGTGCCATCATTTTGTGTCTTTGCACGCAATCTAATGAGTGACGATTACTTCATTCTATTTGCGAGAAAGGTGAGAAAATCTCCTAAAGTCGTTGTGTTAGTCCGGTTAGACTAGAGAAAGAGAACTCATAAACAGACATATGCATATAAGGGAGAGGTTTATATACAAGAACATTGAGAAAACATTCCAGCTCAGTCCAGTTCAAGGTGATAAATTCGATATGAGCCCATATGGCTGATACCTTCCTATACATCCTCTTCAGACTGATAAAGCACATACAATCACACCAGGACAATCACAGGCCAGTGGGTGTAGAGTCTTGTGTATCCCGTGGTGGTAGAAGCATCTCAGTGCTGGCAGGGGTCTCCTTGTGGCTCCTCCAGTTTCTAGGGCTCAGGGTCTATCATCGTGTCTTGTCAGGAGAGTGTCTCCAAGGGCCTGAGGAGTGAGTCTCTCACCTACAAGGGGGAAATACAGCTGGATTTCTCAGAATTCTCCAGAGAAATCCACATCAAATCAAAGGTCTCACTGGCTGTCTGCAGATGGACAGGCTAGACTCCACCCCTACACTCTTAATACTCAAACTGACATCAGATTAAGTGACTGCCACAGTCGTAGACATAACTTCTGCCTTCAAGAAACTTCCATCCTCCCCGATGGACAACACAAATCCAAAAAAAAACTGGTGAAACTACAGAGTGATGTCAAATTTGTGAAGTTCCAAAAAGACTGAAGACAGCACTCAAAGAAAGGGAGCGGGTTCTGGCTGAGCGTGCTCCTGCTGCTGCTGCACGTCTGAGAGGAAGAGGAGAGCGTGGGAGCCCTACCCACAGGCAGCGGGTTCAGAGCTACCGAAGTCGCTGTCTTGGCAATTCCCCCCCTTTGGTAAACATGGCATTCCTTTATAAACTTTAGGTTGAAGGCTGGCACAAAATCATTTTCAGATGTGCCTCTTCTTTCAATGAGGGGTGAAAGAGCAGACTGCAAAAAGAAGAGAGAGAAAGGAGGAGATCCATATTGGAAAATAGGGAAAATGGAGCCCGGGGCGGTGGCGGGTAGGGTAGGGTTGGGGGAGCGGGAAGAGTATAATTCCCCAAAGGAAGCAGAAAGTCAGGATTCGAAGACTTGTAGACCCTTGAAGAGGTTTTCATAAATAAGATGCCGTCACTCGTCTTCCCCTACCCACTTCAGAATGCCCGAGATGTGAAAAGAATGATTTGGCGGGGCAGCTTTTTTAGGACAGGGTGCATGACCTCATGTGGAGAAGCACTGCTAATGTTTTACACGGGGAATGCAGCCAGCATTGACATTCTGCAAGTAAGCATTCCATCTCCTTGAAAATAAGTGCCTTTAACATCTTGTGCTATCTTTCATGGACGCTGAAAAGAAAATCAGTTCTATTGAAAAAAAAATCAGTTATAATTCCTTTGGGTGGGAAACTAAATTAGAAAGAGAAACCATTAGAAACAGAAGGCGCCTGATGCTTGTGTTGCCAAGTTTGTTCAACATGTGATTTAACAGGCCTGGATAAGTTTTCCTGGCCATTCTCCCAATTAACAACCTTTAGCTTGCTGAAAAGCCAAAATCCATGACTCAAAAGAGCGTGCAAGGGAGAAATTTTTGACAGATAAAATTAGATCTTCCTGGCAGCATCAAATAACATATATCCATAAACTCATGTACCTTTTTTTGAAATGATGCTCAAAATATACAAAGGTCTATCTTAAGTCATCCCTTGGGGCTATAAAACCGATCATGTTCGCTAATGATTATTAAGTGCTTTTGGTGTGCCAGACATTGCCTTAGTTCTCATACCAACATTATGAAATAGGTACTATTCTCATGTAGCCTAATTTTAAAGAGGAGAAGATTGAATCAAAGAGATGCTGCATAATTTACTCAAGGTCACATAGGTATTGAGCAAAAAATAAAATAGGACTAAAGTCAGCCAGCATGACTCCAGTGTCCTCTTATTAAAGCCCTTCTCTCCAGGTGTTTCTGTTGGTGGTGGTAGTGGCTGTTAAGATGGGTCCAACTCTTGGTGCTCCCAACTGTGTACAGTAGAACTGCTCAAAAGGGGTTCTAAGGCTGTGCCCTTTAGGACGCAGGTGCCTAGGCCTGTCTTCTGAGCAACCTCTGAACTCCCAAGCCCTCAATCAGCAGGCAGGTGCCCATCTGTTTGCCCCACTCATGCCCTCCTCGTGGCCTTAATCAGTGCCCACATACATGTCTAGCATGCTAAGAACACACGTAGGGCTGCCTCCATTTCTCTATTGAAGAGAATGTATGCCTATATTGTATGCAAATGTAAGGAACTAGCTTCCTCATTGTTGAGCAAGGACCTTGGTTGAAACACTCAGGTCTGGTTGGACAATTATCTCCAGTATCACCTTGGACTCTGGTAACAGTCCCTCAATAGAAGAGGCTAGGGCCGTTGACAGCTCCCTTCTGTGACAACTGATAGCCCCTCCAGCTGGTCCCGAGGTACTTTATCATGCTTTCTCAAGAGTCCCTTCATGATCGCCACCTGAGGGCCTTGTTTCTGGTTAGAATCTTGATACATATATAATTTTATATTATTTCCATGTATATAAATATGAGCATATCACGATATACGTTATGCACTTGCCTTTTTGCTTTTCATCTATAACACACCTTGAATTTATTTCCATACCCATGTATATGGACTTGTTAGTTTCTCATGAGCTACTTTTAACTATTTTCTCAAAAGAGGGAAATGAAAAGCGGAGGCCTAGAGAAGTGCCCACGAAGCCTGTAATAGGTAATAGGACAGGGCTGGGGCATCCATGATACAATGAGGAGGAGAGATGATGTTGCTAAATACCTGTAGAATTTCTCAGTAGTTAAAAGTTTGGAGTTAAATTGCTTGGCTGAAGCTGTGTGACTTTGAGAAAATGATACATTCTTCTGGCATAGATTCCCTCAGGTTTTTTTTTTCCTCATCCTTGTTTGTGGGGACAGGCTATTGGTTCCAGTCCATTCTTTGTCTCTAAGGCCTGATAATATGTTGGGATGGCTCATGAGCTCCAGAAAAAGGACTATTTTATCCCACAGAGCAAAAGACACTGAAAGGCAAGTTCCAGGAGGTTCTTGGCTCTAGTCTTCCTGTCTTCTGGAAGTGTGCTTACTCTCCCAGGAGCCAGGAAACTCCCCCTGAAAAAAAAAATCATAGACTATATCGTGCTTCCTAAAATTTAATCCAAAGAGCCCTGGTAGTATACTGGATCATGCTTCTGGCTCCAAATTTCAAGGATAGGAATTCCAAACCACTCTGTACAAGAAAGGGGAGGCTTCATTCATAAAGAGCTAGCGTCTCAGAAACCCACAGGGGCAAGTCTATGCTGTCCTCCAGGGTTGCTCTGAGCCAGTGTCGACTTGCAGGCAGGGGGTTTTTAAGAAGGTTTAATCAGCATCGGTTTCTATTGATCCTTCTTGGTCTGGCCAAGAGCCATTGGCCTCATGCATAGAAATCAGGACTACAGACCAGCCAAACTGTTTATTGGCTGCAATGGGGGTCCTCACCTTGCACTAGACTTTTCATTGCATAAGCACAAGCTCTTCTTTATTATTTTTTATTGACTTATAATCTACATACCATGCCATTCAATAGTTCAATCTCATCAAGAAGAGTTATACAATCAGTACCAAGATCATTTTTAGAACATTTTCTTCATTCTTGACAAAGTCTGATTCACACTTTTGGCTCTTTCTCCCTTTTGTAAAAAGGCATTTTCTCATCCTGCATGTCTTAGATTATTCCTCAGAAAGAGAAGTAGCTTCCCTGAATCAATAGCAGTCCTCCTCCTCCCCCTACTGTGTACTGCCCCATTAGTTAACAAGACAACCTCTGTTTATTTTTCTCATAGCTTTTACCATCATCTATCATAATCAAAATTGTTAATGCATGCAATATTATTGATAATGGAGGATCATTGGAATGTAAAAGGTTTTAAAAAGGGCAAGAAACAGTCGTTGGAAAGTATGGGTTTTGTGAGAGAGACAAAGCTGGAGAACAAATGATAGAATTTTGCAAGACCAATCAATGACTTGTAAATAGACAATCTTTTTTAACAATACAAAAGGCAGCTATACATATGGGTTTCTCCAGATGGAATACACAGAAAGCACATTGACCACATCTGTGGGAATAGACAATGGAGAGGCTCAATAGCAGCAGCTAAAACCAGAATAGGAACTGACTGTGAAAGAGACCATCAATTGCTCACATCACGCTGAGATGGAAGTTGAAGAAAATTAAAACAAGTCCATGAGGACCAAAATACCACCATAATTATATCCCACCTGATTCGTAGAATATCTCAAGAACTGGTTTTCAGCATTGAACACTAATAACAGAAGACCTGATGAGCTGTAGGAAGACATCAAGACTATCATTCATGAAGAAAGTAAAAGGTCATTAAAAGGTCAAAGAAAAAGATCAAAGTGCTCTTAACCTTTGAGTAGCTAAGACAAATGCAGAAAGTGATGAAATGGAGAGCTGAACAGAACTTTTCAGAGGACATTTCAAGAAGACAGTGTCAACGATTACAATGAAATGTGCAAAGACCTTGGGTTACAAAACCAAAAAGCAAGGACATGTTTTTTTAATATCTTAAACTGAAAGACCTCAAGAAAAAACTCACACCTCAAGTTGCAATAATCAAAGTTCTATTGGCAAAATATCAAATGAACAAGAAAGCATCAAAAGAAAATGGAAAGAATACAAAGAGTCACAGTACCAAAAAGGACTAGTCAACATTCTACTATTTGAAAGGGTAGCATATGATCAAGAACCAATGGTGCCAAAGGGAGTTCAGTCTGTTCTGAAAGCATTATCCAAAAACAAGGGTCCAGGAACTCATGGAATACTAATGAAAGTGTTTTGACAGGCTGTTGAAGCACAGCACTTCATCATCTAAGCCAGGAAATTTGGAAGACAGCTCCTTGAACAAGGAGGAGATCTATATGTGTACCCATCCCAAAGAAAGGCGACCCAACAGAATCCTCAAACTTTTGAATGCTATCCCAGGCAAGTAAAATTTTACTAAAAATCACCCAACAAAGGTTGTAGCAGTACACTGACAAGGAGCTGCTAGAAATTTAGACCCGATTCAAAAAAGGATATTGACCACAGAATATCATTGTAGATGTCAGATGGATCTTGGCTGAAAGCAGAGATTACAAGAAAGATGCTGACTTGTATTTTCATGACTATGACAAGGCATTCAATTTTGTGGATCATAACACACTGTGGATTTCTATGAGAAGAATGGGAATTCCCAAACACCTCATTGTGCTTATAGGGAACCTGGACATGGAATCAAGAGGCAGTTGTACCAATGAAACAAGGTTTTAAAATTGCATTGCACTGTTTTAATCAGAAAAGGTCAAGAATATCCTCTCACCATATTTGTTCAATCTGAATGCTGACTAAATCATCAGATAAGGTTGATTCTATGAAGAAGAATGTGGCATCAGGATTGGAGAAAGGGTTATTAACAACCTACAATATGCACATGATAGAGCCATGCTTGCTGAAAGTGAGGAGGACTTGAAGTGCTTACTGATGAAGATCAAGGATTACAGCCTTCAGTATGGATTACAGTTCCATGTAAAGAAGACCAAATGCCTCAGAACTACATCAATAGATAACATCATGATAAATTGGGGGGGGGGGGAGTTGAAGTTACCAACGATTTTGTTGTGCTTGAGTCCACAATCAATGCTCATGGAACCAGCAGTCAAAAAAAAAAAGATCAAATGACAGATTTGCATTGGGTAGGTACCTCTTCTGGAAAAGACCTCTATAGAGTATTAAAAAGCAAGGATGTTATTTTGAGGACTAAGGTGTGCCTGACCCATGCTGTAGCATTTTCTATTGCATCATATGTATGCAAAAGCTGGACATTGGATAAGAAAGACTGAAAAAGAATCAATGGGTGCTGGAGAAGAAGATTGAAAGTAGCATGGACTACCAAAAGAACAAACCAATCTCTTCTGAAGAAGTCTGACCAGAATCATCATTAGAGGCAAAAATGGTGAGACTTTGTCTAGATACTTTGTGTATGTTGTCAGGAGAGACCAGTCCTTAGGAAAGGACACCATACTTGGCAAAAAGAAGGGGCAGCCAAAGAAAGGAAGGCCCTCAAGAAGATGGATGACTACCACTGCTGCAACCATGGCCTCAAGCACAGGAACAATGGTGAGATGGTGATGGACCAGGCACTATTTGGTTCTGCTGGACATAAGATTACTATGGCTTGGAACCATGACACCTAACACCATAAGGAGAATCACAACAGCATCGTAATAAAGCTGTACAGTCCTTTGGGATTGCTATGAGTCAGAATGACTAGATGGCCGTGAGTTTTTGTTTTGTTTTATTTGGGGGTCATAGTCAAGCATTTTCATGGATTGATAAAGCGGTCATGTGTTTATGTTAATTTCATGATTGAGATGTAGGAGTGGAGTCTGGCCTGTTAATCTGGGGATAGCCATTGAATAGCCAATGAGGCCTCTGTGTGGGCATGGCTTTCTCCTGAGACTTCTGGGAAATCTCGAGATATTTCCCTCATAGAGATGAGAAGCCATCTCCCCAGTTGTTGGGAGTTAGTTTCAGAGACAATGAATTAGGGACAAGACAAGATGGAAGCATCCAAGGAGCTGGAGGAGGCTGAGGAGAAGCCACATAGAGACTCCTGCCAGTGATGAGTTGCTTCTGCCACCATTGGATGCTGTTGATGGACCCTGAGCCCTGGAAGTGAGGAGCCATGAGGGGACCCCTGCCAGCACCAGGACTCTGCACCCACTGTCCTGTGACTTCGTGTGTCGGAAGGAGACATTATAGACTGATATCAGACATATGAGCCATTATTGGACTTATGACTTTGGACTGGACTGGGTTGGGATGGTTTCTCAATGTTCCATTCTTTTTGTATATAAACCATTCCCTTATATCCATATGCCTGTCTATGGATTTGTTTCTCTAGTCTACCCGGACTAACACAATTGATCTTCATTGACTTCCACTAGAATACAAGTCCTTAGAGAGTAGAGTGTTCGTCATTCTTGTTAACTACAGTTCCCTTAGCACCTAGGGTAGTATCTAGCATAAGTAGGCAGATCAACAAATACTCATTGAACGAATGAATGAAGAAATAAAGAATACATGGAATAAATGGAATACTTAAACATCCAACTCATAATAGCACAATATCGTATGGTTACTTCAAGCAACTCTCAAAATCCTCTTTTCCCCCATCTCCCTATTGAAAAATCATCATTTTATTAGAGACATAGATTGCATTATATAAAAATGAAATTTTATTGAGATTGAAAATCATTTTAAATTGGAGTAAACTGCTGCATAAGGTTTAGAAAGAATTTTTTTTTGGCATCACTGCTCTCCGGCGGTGGGAGTAGGAGGCCCAGCCCCACTGCTGGAATTGAACCTCCGTCCCAGTGGACCGCAGTCCTGCACACAACCACTACACCACTGGGGCTCAGCCCCAGAAAGAATTTTTAAGATGGATTTTGAATTTGAATTGTTCTCATCCTGAGCAGGAAATTTGCATCCCTTGCCTTGAGAAAATCCGCTGTTGCTGTTGTTGTTGTAAGTGCCGTGAGTTTGTTTGGTCTCATGGCAACACTGCACACAACATGATGAACCACTGCCCAGGCCTGCCCCGTTCTCACAATTGCTCTTATGTTTCAGCGACTCGTGGCAGCCAGTGGGTCAGTCGACCTTGTCAAGGTCCTTTCCACAGACCCTCTATTGTTTTGGTGACCCCTGACTTTACCAAGAATGATGTCCTCACATGAGGCAAAGTCTCGCAATCCTTACTTCCAAGGATCACTCTGCTCGTACTTCTGGCAGGCCATGTAATTTCAAGATTCATTGCCAACACCAGAATTCAAATCTATCAACTCTCCCTCAGTCTTGCTTATTCAGCTTCCATATGGACAAAGACGGTTTAAAGTACTATGGCTGGTGTCAGCTGCGCCTTAGTCTTCAAAGTTAGTGAAGGAAGTCTTATGCAGCAGGTATGCCCAAAGTTGTATCCATTGATACTAAACAAATCTGTGTGACAGGGTGGATTGCTTGGTTGATGGATCACTGTACGATGGGCTATTGGGAGAGAGGTAGCACTTATAAGCACTTGGAGGAGTACATAATGGGGCAAACAGATAAGCCCTTCACTATTAACTGAGGGCTTGGGAGTTCAAAACCCCCCAGAGGTTCCCTGGAAGACAGGCCTGAGCATCCGTTTCCAAAAGATCATGGTGTTGGAAACCCTTGAGAGCCATTTTCTTCTTCCCTTCTGGAATCACCGTGAGTTGGAACCAACTCAACACCAGTTACCAAGAGCATCAACACCTGGAGAGGAGGGTTCTCTTAAAAGTAGGCAGGAGTCATAAGACCGGTCCCCAGAAGCTGGAGATCAAAGATGTTCCAAATGTCCAACCCTTCCAAGATCTTATTTTGCTTCACTCCCCAAACCCTCCCTTGAATATCTTCCTGAATGCCCCTGGGTTCTGTGCTTCCCTGCAACATCTCACAGGAACTCTCAAATTTTAAAGGAACTGTCTCACGTGGTTGTGGGTGCTGTGATTGTCATGGGCTTTCCTCTTTTTCCTTGCTCCTTTACTTTATTCTTTTTTTCTTCCAATTTTATTTTTCCTCCTCTTTTATCTTTTTAGCATCATTTTATTGGGAGTGCATACATCTCTTATTGCAGTCAATAATACATCCATCTATTGTGTCAAGCACATTTGTTGCAAATCATCTTTTTCAAAGCATTTTCTTTCTACTTGAGCCCTTGGTATCAGCTCCTCATTTCCCCCCCCCCTTACCCATTCTCCCTCATGAACCCTTGATAATTTATTAATTATTAATTTTCCATGTCTTACACTGGCCGATGTCTCCCTTCATCCATGTTTCTGTTGTCCAGCCCCCTTCAAGGGGATGCTCCTCTACTTTCTCGGTGAACCTCCACTTTAGTAAGCAGGATGACCTTCTCCAGAGACCAGTCTCAAATCTGAAGGGCAGGCAGAGGTGAACTAAATACAGGTCCCTGAGCCAGAAGTTAAAAAGTGTCCCAAAGTCAAAGCACATCTCTTGCCTCTGCCAAAGCTCAGCCACGAAATCAAGGAGTGGCTGTGATGGAGAGGGGTTCTTTCGTTTGCAGACCATACCTACAAGCAAACAAAGTATGATATCTTAACTCCCCCCTTCCAGTAAAGTAGTCTAAACATGCCTCCAAGAACATAAAGAGTGTGACTTGGTTCACACCCTCTACTAAAGTCAGCTCTAATCCTAATTCTGTCCTTTAATAGAGCAGAGAGTGCCCTCCAAAATGGGATTAGAGCCCAAACATAGAGTCCAGCAGTATATCTTCAATCACCACCAAGTGCTTTACGTGCTCCTCACTTGGAACAAGCAAGGTGTGTAGTCTATCGATTACTAACTGTTAATAAACCTACCTTCATTCCCGATACCACATTATTCTTCATATAACACAGCTTCTCTGATTATTTGTTCAGCATATGCATTGAATATGTATGGTGAGAAGATGTAACCCTGGTACATACTTTTCCTGAGTTGAAACCATACAGTATGCCCTTGTTCTCTCCACACAACTGCCTTTTGATCCACGTCCAGGTCCACATGAGCACAATGACGTGTCCTGAAATACCCAGTCTTCTCCAGGCTAGCCATAGTTTGTTGTGAGCTGCTTCACAGCAACACACAAGGCACCACAGTACAACGTATTGACAGACAAGTGGTGGGAGAGAATTCATGCTCTCATTAAAGTAAGAGAGGACGATTAACGTCTTGTGTTGAGCTGCTAAGATCAGCAGTTTGAAACCACCAGCTGCTCTGCTGGAGAAAAGCTGAGAAATAAGATCCATCCCTCTCTCTTTGAAACAGGTGAATCTTACTTTGGAAAGCAGAATGAGTAATCTGCCGTGTTGAATATAACAAGCAAATTGGGTGGAGAGAACAAGCTGTTACCACCTCCTACTTCTTTCGGTTTTTAAAAGACAGACACATTCAGACACTCTTTTGAGAAAGCAATTCTATGTTCCTATAAAATGCCACAGGGAATCTAGAGATATCATATGACCCAGTGTTCCTCCTACTAGGCAGATACCCTGGAAAAACCAGAGCCATGAGACTAATAGAGGGAAGCACACGCTATTCATGACAGCTTTATTATAGTGAGAACATGGCAGCAGCCTTAGTGTCCATAATTTGCTTATTGATTCAGCAGATGAATGAAAAAGCAGATTGTGATGTAGACACACAATGGAATACTATGCAGTGTTAACAAGTCACAGTGTGTATATGTGAAACAATCTCAAATATGGATCAAACTGGTGAAAAGTCAAGAAAAGGTTTACACACAGACACTTTCTGATTACTATCAGACATGGGAGAGGGAAAGAGGGAAAATCACTAACTAGATAGTCGATATTTATTAACTTTGGGAAAAGAAAAGGAAATACACAAAAAGGTAGGTAAGCACAAGATGGCCAAAGCAAAGGAAGATGCTGGAAGTATATAAAGGACCACAGTGGTAAATGCCTTCATAGAAAACCCTGCAGCAACAGTACTAATAACGAGTAATTTATGAGTGGATACATAGGTAAATATCTTAGCCTAACAGGTGTGGGCTGATCTATGGGAGTATGCCTAGGAGCATATATAGATGTATATGCTAATTACGTCTAATTCTATATCCGGATCTGTATGTGTTGCCAATAGATCCAGGTAGAATAGTAGAGCGTGGGGATGGTGGCAGCACCAAGTTACACTAACTTCTCAGACATAATGAAACACCTTGAGGGCTGGAGGGCTTAGGACCATGTGGTTGTTCGTTACCATCAAGTTGGTTCTGACCCACCTTGACATCATGCACAAGAGAACATCCTCACAATCGTTTCTGGGCTTGAACCCATTGGTGCCACCCTGTATCCAGCCATCTCCTTGAGGGCCGGGCTTTTCACGGCCCTTCTACTTTAGCAAGTGTGATGGCCTCTCCTGACAACAGGTCCGAAGCATCGAAGGCAAAGTCCCACCACCCTTGCCTCTAGCTGATATCAATCGGATCATGTTCCTCAAGGCTACAGTCTATATTCTACTTTGGCGAGCAGTGGCTGGGGGGAGTGGCCATTTAAAATGGAACCTTGGGTCTCTTCCAAAGCAGAGCAAAGCACAGCTGGTAAAGAAAACAAGAGACCCCTGGCAACAATTAGTTCAAAATATCAATGAACTCTGTGAACCAGAGCCTCTACTAGGCTGCGATCAGAAGAAATAGATGAAATTTGGCTGCCACTAGTGGCCATTATGATCGGGATCACAACAAAAGATCCAGGGCATAGTGGATGAAAAATATAAAACACAGTGGAAACTCATTCAAAAGCAACAGCAATGGGTGGGTGGGCTGAAAGAGACCGTTGGAGCCCTTGAGACTATGGCACCAAGACAACCCTACAACCTTGGAACTGAACTCGCTCCTGAGACTCAACTTCCAGCCCAACAGTAGGCCTATAAAATGAGCAGTCATGGGCTGAGCCCCGGTGGCGTAGTGGTTGTGCGCGGGACTGCGGCCCACTAGGACGGAGGTTCAATTCCAGCAGTGGGGCTGGGCCTCCTACTCCCACCACCAGGGCAGTGATGCCTTAAAAAAAAAAAAAGAGCAGTCACACCAGGGAGATGTGCACTTCTCAGAATCATTCCATCCAAAGGGGTAGAGTTTGTTACAAGCAAAGTTCAGAAAGCAGGGAGGGCAGGAAAGATGGATAAACAAAAATGAGAACCCAGAGAACAAGTGTTCTCTTAAGGGGATCACACACAGCAAATGTCATGAAATAAACTGTGTACAGATTGTTGAAAGACAGCGGTCAGTGTAAGATATGAAGAAAAGAATAATCTATAAATTATTCAGGGTTTGCTCTCTCATCCTCACGTTTGCTCCTGCCCTCTCGTCTCCCATCTCCACATGTACAACCAAGAGGAGCTGAGGGAGGTGCGACAGGCTCACTGTTTCCCCTTCCTAAAGAGAAGCCATGCTCAGACCTGTCAGAGTCTGGAGATGCTTCCATAACCACTGGACCCACAAGACTCTTCACCCAGTGGCTTGTGATCTTCCTGCAATCAACATCATTGCTTGTGCTGCTTGAGTCTGAAGAGGAATCTATGGGCGAGCATTAGAATTAGGGGCTACTATCAGACTTATGGTTTGATTTGAACTGGGCTGGGATGTCTTCATAATATAAAATTGCTTTCAATATAAATTTTTTTCTTATGCACACACACACACACACACAAATTATCAAGGGTTCCTGAGGGAAGGAGACTGGGAGATGGGAGGGAAAAAAAACGAGGAACTGATACCAAGGGTTCAAATAGAAAGAAAATATTTTGAAAATGATGATGGCAGTATATGTACAAATGTGCTTGTCATAATGTATGTATATATGTATGTATTGTGATGAGAGCTGTATGAGCCCCCAATAAAATTATTTTTAAAGAGATAATATAAAGGTGACAGAAAAAAATATTGCTGAGAGAAAAAATTGCTATAAAGAAATTTTTATTTATTTTATTTATAAAAATGTTCAATCAATAATATATTTTGAATTAAATCTGCTAAGAAAAGATATTTAACAAAAGGAGTTTTAAGAAGCTCACCCACATACTCATGAACTTGGGTTTGTGTCCCACCCACCAATGTCAAGTTGATTCTAACTCATATTGACCCTGTAAAGACAGAGCAGAACTACAACCTTGTCTCTTTAAAAGCTTTTTGGTGTGAATTAGGAGAAGGTTGGCAGCATTTGGCACTCAACCATTCACCCCCATTCTAATCGAACCGATCCCCTGTGGCAGACCCCTCAGTGTCCTGTCTTGCACCCCACTTCCTCCCTCTTTTCCTGCCTCCATTCCTTCATGTTCCCTAATCCTCTGGACTGTGCCCTCCAGTAAGTGCTTCTATTTTTGTCTTCAGTGGCTGGCCATTCTAACATGGAGGTGATGTTAGTTTCCGACTTGATGGATAAGGGCCAGAGTCTTGGGGTCTCAGCAGGTTCTATCCAAACAGTAAGCCTGGTTTCTTTGATGATTTTGAGAACAGCAATCTTGGCCAAAGCAAACTGCCACTTCTTCCATCTGTGGGACAGCCTGGGAGTTCCAATGCCCAATCTGTCTATTCGTGATCTATGGCCTAATACCATGCCACTGGGGCTCATTGATTCGCCTCCTGAAAGATGCATTTCCAAGCATCCTGCCTGTTCTTCAAGGGAAGATAGAACGCCCTGGACTCTTACTTACGAGGCTATTTTCCTTTCTGTTCTGCTGTTTTGACCTTGCACTCTGGGCCTCTGAAGGAGAGGTTGGTGGTTTGAGTCAGAAGAAAAGTCCACTGCCTCCAAAGATAGTCCTCTAGAACCCTGTTCTACTCTGAAGACCATGAGATTGCCAGGAGTGGAAATCTCAAAAGCCACTAAGCTTCTTGGTTTTTCTCTCTTACCCTGCTGCTTTGAATGATCACCACCACCACCACCCATCACCACATTCACATGCAAAAGAACCCGCAAGGTTGAGGGACAACCAAAACGGTTCTAAATGATAAGAAACAGGGAGCAGAAATCTTTGCCATTTGTGTTTATATTTGTATAAGAATGCCTGCAATGTCTGCATAGTCACTCAATAAAACAAGTGAGTCATCTCACTCAGATGAGGGATTATGGGAGTATGAAAATAAATCAATATTCTGGAACGCTGAACCATCATTGACAAGGTTTAAAAAAAAATCCCTGTGTACTGCTGTGTCAGTCTGGGTAGACTAAAGAAACAAATTCAAAGAGACATATATGTGTATAAGGAAGAGGTTTATATACAAGAGCAGTTGGATTCTGAGAAAACATCCCAGCTCAGTCCAGATCAAATCCCTAAGTCCAATATTAACTCAGGTGTCCTATATCAAGCTACAAAGTCCTCTTCAGACTCAAAACACATGTGATGACACTGAGTGCAGTGTGATCACAGGCCAGAGGGTAGAAAGCCTTTGGATTCACTGGTGTTGTAAGCATCTCAGTGCTGGCACGGGTCTCCACGTGGCTTCTCCAGCTTCCAGGGCTGTATCAGGGTAGGTCCTTGTGGCTTCTCTTCAGGGATGTTTTGTAGGAAGTGAGCAGAGAGATATACAGTCTCCTGGCTCAAAGGAGGAAAAACAACAATTCCCAGAAGTCTCAGGAGAAGGCCATGCCCTCAGAAGCCTCATTGGCTATGACCCGATTGACAGATAAGACTCCACTCCTGCACACTTAATCCTCAAATCGACGCCAGATGATGTAACTACCACAATGTCTCCGGAAGAATGTCTGTGATGTGGTCTTAAATGGGAGTGGGAGGTGGGGTGGGGAGAGATGTCGGCTTATATGTGATTAAGATTTTAGACTGCAGATAGACATGTCTATTTTCTCGCTGGTGATAGGAGGTGCTGTTGACTCAGTTATGATTCATAGTGACCCATATCGAACAGAAGCAAATAATGCCTGACCCAGTACCATCCTCACAATTGGGGTAGATTTGAGCCCATAGTTGTACCACTGTGTATCAGCCTGGGTAGACTAGAGAAACAAATTCCTAATTGAGCATATGTACCTAAGAAAGAGTTTTATATCAAGGGTAGTTGTATATTAAGACAACTCTTCCAGTCCAGTCCAGACCAAGTCCATAAGTCCGATACTAGCCCAATGTCTGACAGCAACCTACAATTTCCTCTTCAGACACAGGAAACACATGCAATGACACCAAATGCAGAACAATCACAAGCCAGTGGGCAGAAAGTTTTTGGATCCAGTGGTGTTGTAAGCATCTCGGCGCTGGTAGGAGGCTCCACCTGGCTTCTCTAGGTCCAGGTTCCTTGTTGCATCAGGGTAGGTCCATGTGGCTTCTCCTCAAGGATGTCTCGCAGGGAGCCAGCCTTGTCGGTTGAGCGTTTCAGACAGTGAGCTTTGTCAGTACAGAGTCTCCAAGAAAGTGAACCAAGAGAGATAGAGTCTCTCTCCTCCAAGGAATTAGCACATTTCTCAGAATTCTCAGGAAATGACCATGCCGACACAGAGGTCTCATCGGCTATCTCCAGATTGACAGACTAGACTCCACCCCTACACTCTTAATCCTCAAATTGACACCAGACTATGTGACTGCCACATATTGTGTCAATTCATCTCATAAAAAAGTGTCTTCTTTGCAACTCAGCCTCTACTTTCCCAAGCATGTGTTCTTCTCAAGCAACTGGACCCTTCCTGATAACTTGTTCAAGGTTTTTCATTTTTAAAAAGATATGTATTCCTTTTATTTTGTTTTTAAATCCTTTTATTCGGGGATCATGCAGCTCTTATCATAATTTATACATCCATCCATTGTGTCAAGCACATTTGTACATTTGTTGACGTCATCATTTTCAAAACATTTTCCTTCTACTTGTGTCCTTGGTATCAGCTCCTCGTCTTTCCCTCTCTCCTCCAGCCACCCTCCCTTATGGATCCTTGATAATTTATAAATTATTATTTAGTCATGTCTTACATTATCTGAGGTCCCCCTTCACCCACTTTTCTGTTGTCTATCCCCCAGGGAGGGGATTATACGTAGATCATTGTGATCTGTTCCCCCTCTCTACCCCACCTTCCCTCCACCCTCTTGTTTTCTCTACTCCCATTATTGACCTCCAGGGGTATCTGCCCTGGATTCTCTGTGTTTCCAGCTCTAATCTGTACTGGTGTACATGCTCTGGTCCAGCTGGATTTGTAAGGCAGAATTGGGATCATGATAGTGGGGGGTGGGGAAGAGGAAGCATTGAAAAACACCTTCCATGTTTGTGAGACAAAGTCTCATTATACTCACTCCTAAGGAGTATTCTGGCTATATTTCTACTATGTGTTTGTGCGTTCTTCTGTCAGCCTATGGTACATTAAATATCCTTCTTCATGGTCTAGCTTTTGTATCCATATGATGAGATTTAAAATGTCATTGCTTGGAACAAGAACACTTTTATGCTCAAAGTGACATATTTTCTTATTAACATTAAACTATTTTTGTGAATTGGGTGAAGGTTTACAGAGCAGATCAGTTTTCCATTTACAACTCATGCACATTTTGTTTTCTTTTATTGATCGCAATTCCCACAATGCATGATCATTTATCTTCTTTCCCCCTTGTGTTTTTTGCTTCTATTCCTCCATCCTTCCTGACCTTCCTGTACTTTATCCTTGGATAATGCTGCTCTTTTCCATCTCAGATGATAATGGCTCAAAGATGTACGTACCTCCTGAGTACTACTATTCCCTACATAGACATGGCTATTGTTTTTTGTTTATTTTTTAACATTTTGGGGGGAGGGGCATCACTGCCTCTGGTGGTCGTGGGCACTACCCAGTACTGCTCCTGAGAGCCGCCACTGGATTTGAACCGCCAAACCCGTGGACCGCAGTCCCTCACTCAACCACTTACGCCACCGGGGCTCAGTCCTATTTTTAACATTTTTAAAGAGGTCTTTAACAGCAGGTTTGTCTAATGCATATTCCCATGGACATTGATGGTGGACTAAATAAAAGGAAATCCTTGACAATATCAATATTTTCTGATTATGAATATGCTGTTTATGATGATGCATATTGGTCCAGCTGTGAGGATTTTTGTTTTTATCTTGAAAGATAATCCATACTGAAGGCGGCTATCAAGTCTTTGATCTTCTTTAGTACATGGTTCATTTTCTGAATACAGGGCTGTATCTGCTTATCATAAGTTAAAATTGGGTTTCCCTGCAATCCTGGTGCTGTGTTCTTCTTATAGTCCAATTTCTCAGATTCTCTTTTTAAAATCATTTTACTAGGGGCTCATACAACTCTTATCACAATCCATTCATCCATCCATTGTGTCAAGGATATTTGTATATTTGTTGCATCATCATTCTCAAAATATTTTCTTTCCACTTGAGCCCTTGGTATCAGCTCCTTATTTTTCCCCTCCCTCCCCCACAAACCCTTTATAATTCGCACACAATTATTATTTTTTCATGTCTTACACTGTCTGAGGTCTTCCTTCACCGACTTCTTTGTTGTCTGTCCTACTTCTTTGCTCAGCAGATTGAATAACTATAGTGGGAGGATGAAGCTCACACACCTCCCTGGCTTCAGACTATGCAGCAGCCCCTTACCCCACTCCATGCAGACATGAACTCTTGGTCTCTACCTGAGCATACTTACGTAATCTCAAATTCCCATTGTTCACAATGTTATGCATAACGTTGTATGATCAACACAACTGGATGCTTTTGCATACTGACTCAAACATAGGAAAAGATCTTTTTGGAAGTTTTTGCTTGGCAGTTACCTATTGATGTACTCCTGCAACTGTCTTTCAATCACCTCAAACATATGTTTATGTTATAAATAATATTGTTTGCTTACTCCAATGTTCTGCTAGAACACCTTTCTTTGAAAAGGGTATGTGTATGGAACTCTTCCAGCTGTTTTGCCAAATATCTGTCTTCCGAATTTCCTGACATAGATGAATGAGCACTGCAGCGCTACATGTGATTGTTGAACATCTCTCTTGATATGCCATCGATTCCTGAAGCTTTGCTTTTCAGCAAAGTGTCCGTTGCAATGTAGCCTTCTTCTTTCATCACCATCAGCTCCTGATCATATGCTACCTCCTGAAATGAACGCACAAGGATCAATTCTTTTTGAGATAGGGCTCTGTGTAGTCTATCTTCTTTTGATGCTCTCTTTGTTGTTCAATACTTTACCCATAGAATCCTTCAATATTGCAACTGGAGGCTTGAATGTCTTCTTCAGCTGTCTCAGTTGGAAGAATGCTGACAGCGGCCATCCCTTTTGTTTTCCTTTAATTTTTTTCCTTATTTTCTCTTTAACCCCTTTTTTACCTTTTGTTTTTCTAATTAGATCTTTGCACATTTCATGTAATACAAGGGGGTAACCAAAAAGAATCTTTTTTCAAAGCTCTGTATCTAAATTTTTTCTACCATACAACCTCATCACCATCAAAGTACCCTCTATTACACATAATACATTTGTCCAACTGCAATTCCAGTTTTGGAAACATTCTTCAAACTCATCTGTTTGGATCCCTGACAGTACCTCTTTCGTTTTTTCCCTTCGCCTATTCTATGTCATCAAATCGCTGTCCTTCTATGTGCCTCTCCATTCTCAGAAACAAAAAGATGTCACGCAGAGAGAGGTCAGGTGAGTAAGGTACGTGGGGCAAGAGAGGCATGATTTTTTGAATGCCAAAAACTAGTGTCCTGAGATGACTGCATGAACAGGTGCCTTGTAGTGGTGACAACCTCAGTACCCCACCTGCCGCAAATCAGGCCTTTTTTGGTCACGCATTGTTATGCAATCTTTTCAAAATCTCTAAATAGAAACCTTGATTAATAGTCTGACCTGGTGGAATGAACTCCAAATGCATTAAGAGTTGCATTTTCATTTGTTCTGGATGTCAACAGGCATTCAGAACGAGTTTTGTCATCAATGGACATTTCAACTTTTTTAAAATGAGAAAACCACTCATGCACTTGAGTTTTTTTCCATAGTGAGAGTTGATTGATGTTCACCTAGTGGGAAAAATGTGAACTATGAAAGCTCTGTCCCATGGAGCTTTTTCTTTTTTTGGGGGGGAGGAGAGGGTGTACCCTCTTGTGCTTTATCCTCTCAAATGACCCATTAAAATCCGGTCAGCTCTTTGTGACTTCTTATTTTGAGTGGGCTGTGGTGCGGGTGCGACTTATTTCTTCCTATTGCTTTAGCTACTCTAAGTTCAAGGGAGAGCTTCAGAATCTCTTCTGTTGGTTTTGAGAACTTTACAGAAAGTAATCATTCTTAGGGAGGCAAAGTTCTTGCCCTCTAGCAATTTTTACTATAATGAAGAAGGTAAGATTTCAATACAATGATGCTGCTAAAAGGTAGATAATTGCACTGTGTCCTGCAGAGCTGTTTTGAGTCAGAAAGGACCCAATGGGAGAAGGTAGACAGTGTAGACAAGGTAGACAGTGAGGCATAGATTAAGAGGGAATCGGGTAAGGTTCCAAGAGAATCCAGATACGGGGCCAAGTTAATCCTGACTGAGAGGATTAGGAAGGTTCATGGAGTAGATAATGCTTAGTCAGACCCTGGTACCGTAGGTACCTCCAGAATCTATATCACACAAAACAAACAAACAAACACAAACCTAACAAGACAGTTCACTTCAACTTCACGTATTTCAGACGAGGAGGGTTTGAGCTACGCACCTTTATTGAGTTCATTAGCACCAGGCTTCAGCATCTATGTATCAGTTATTTCATTGTAGTCAAGTTACACACCCAGCAATTATGTGCCCTTTATTAGAATACAC
This sequence comes from Nesogale talazaci, assembly GCA_004026705.1. Classification (NCBI taxonomy): domain Eukaryota; kingdom Metazoa; phylum Chordata; class Mammalia; order Afrosoricida; family Tenrecidae; genus Nesogale; species Nesogale talazaci. Next base: position 9,746 of record PVJH01005648.1, on the reverse strand, counting down.
TCACATCGAGACATGCATATGCTTGGTGCATGTTGCAATTTATTAATAATTAATTTTAAAATACATATGTAGGCTTAGTGCGACAGGGAACTTACAGGATGTTTAGCAATGTCCCTGCTCTCTGCTGATTGACTCCCAGCACTACCCTCCCAAATGTGACAATTCCCAATGACTCCAAAGAATTGCCCAATGTCTTCCGGGGGTCCAAGTGGCCTCGAGACAAGGACCACCGATTTGCTCAAGCAAAACATGTACGTATGACAGAACATCCCACCACCACTCCTCGGCAGGTGGTAAGAATTCTAAAGTTCATGACCTTGATTTTCCTTTTAGGTTCCTTCTTCAATGATTCTTAACCACCTTTGAGTCAAGTAAGTCTTTGAAGATCTGTTGAAAGCTGTTGACTCATTCATTCTCAGGGCAACACACATGCTCATACCATGTTGAATACATTTTCAGGGTATTTACATAGGGCTTTCCTGGGGCTTCTGTTTCCTGGAGCTTATACAAAATGGTCCATGTTTTCTTGTTGGGTGGGTAGCTAGCAACTGGTGTCTAGAAGAGCCGTATTTTGCTGCCTCTTTAATTGCTTAAAAAACAAACAAACAAACAAACAAAAAAACCCTATTGCTGTGGAATTGAGTCCTGCTCACGGCAACCCTACAGGGCCAAGTAGAACTGTCCCAGACAGTTTCCAAAGTAGTCATGCTTCTGGGAGCAGACGGCCTCATCCTCCTCCCACATAGTAGCTAGTGGATTCGAACTACTCACCTTGAAGATAGCCGCTGAGTGCTTCACCACTCACCGCCAGACCTCTGTGCACTGACCACTGATAAACAAAACAAAACAAAACAAAACAAAACAAAACAAAACAAACTCACCGCCAGCCATCGAGTAGATTCTGACTCATAGACGACCCTAGAGCACAGGACAGGACAGAGGAGTCCCTTTCTCTCCGACTCAGGCCAGTGTTCACCCAGCAAAAGGCAAAACACGCACAGGAGAGAGAGGTCAGCAAGACAAAACACCGATCCTCTCCGTTCAGGTGTTCTCTCTGATTGTCCACAGAAATGAGAAAAGAGACAGGCAGTCCCGTAGCGCAGGGGGTGACACGAATTCTTTATTGTGATTGTTAAATATACGACACGCACACGTGCAGAGGGAGTCTCTAAATTTCATGACTAAGGAAAAGGAAGCCCCCTACCCCGCATAACCCTCGGAGCACTCTTAGAAAAGCTTTTCTTGAAATCCAAAGCCCTATTAATGTTATCAATATTCACAACTGGTCTCAGGCAGGATCGCCCTGTCCTCCTCACTGGTATGAGCAGATAGCGCAGAAGGCCGAGCACCTGACTCAAGGTCAACACTCCCGCAACCCAGACCCCGGGCCCCTTCCCCCACACCTGCTCAGCCCTCCAATAACAAGTGGCCCGGACCTCAGGACCTCGTCCCAACAGCCCCGGGGTAGTAATTGCGGCGTGAGGATCCGGGTGGCCCCGACGGGACAGCCAGTTAAAAAGCCGCAGCCTTCCTAGTTCTGGAAAGAGAAGGAATGAGGGAGGGGTAGGGTTTCTTTCCCGGTAGAGGTAGGGAAACGCCTGCTGCTACCTGGGTGTCTTTCCGTTTCAACGAGGTGTCTCTGTTGCTCCATAAATAAACGTCCCACTGCCCTCGGCAAAGGTATAAAGGCCAACGAACTGTGGTCTCTGGGGCTTTCAAGGACGGCACGAAGCGAACCAGGTGAGTTCTCCGCCTGGCGATGCCCGTCCGTCCGCCAGGCTGGGTTCCCGGAGAGGCGACGAGCCTCGGGGCCGCGGGGCTGGGGAGGGGGGCCGGCACAGCCTCTCCGGAGGCTCCCGGAGGAGAACCCGGTTCCATCCGGAGCCTGGCGACAGGCATTCGCCGGTAGCGCACGGGGCCGAGGAGTGCGCCCCGAGGGTCCCAGGGCGCGCGCCGGGTCCCCAGGCGAGCGGGGCGGGGCGGGAGCGGGAGGGAGGGGACGCGGGGCTGGGCCCCCTCCCCGCCGGGACCGCGCCCCCCTGCTCCGGTTTGGGGCGATTTCAGGACGCGGACAGCGCCCCAGCGGCCCGACCCGCGGGCCTGGCGGGCGCTCGGGAAGCCCCTCGCGGAGACCGACCTCGCTGGTGGAGGGTGGGGTGGGAGGGGGGCGTCGCGCCGCCCGCAGGCAGCGCGGGGCCTGGGCGGGCCCGGCTGCGCTCCGACTCGCCGGGCCGCGGAGTGGGCTCCCCGTCGCGGCCCCTCCCCGCGCACCGCGGCGTCTCCTCCCGGCTCCAGCGTGTCCCTCCTCATCGCCCTGTGGCCCGCAGGTCATGGCCGAGCCGCGCAGCAACCGCCCCGAGCGGCCGCAGCTCCCGGAGTTCAGCTGCAGCTACGAAGTGTCGCGGCCGGTCTACAGCGAGCTGGCCTGCGAGCGGCGGCACGAGCGGCGCCTGCAGGAGCGCAGGACGCTGCGCGAGCGCCTGGCCCAGAGCTGCAGGTAGCGGCGCCACCGGGCGCGGGACGGGGTGGGGGCTGGCGGGGCGCGTGGGGGTCCGGGGACTGGGGGCTTCCAGCACACCTAACTCCCAAGGCGATCCTTCCTGGGGGGAGTCGACTCCATCAGGTGCAGCCCCGAAGTCACTCTCTTCTCCCCGCTCTTCTGGGTCTTGGAGATGGTGGGTAAACTCCTCTCCTAACTAGGAAGTCCTTCTGAAACCCTCTCATGGAATCTGGACAGGAGAGAGTCCGTTAAAGCCCCCGAATGAGAACTAGACTACAGGAGGGCACGGAGAGCTCCAAATTCTTTTTCTTTTTACATGATTTTATTGGGGCCTTATATAACTCATCACAATTCATACACCCGTCCATTGTATGCATATTTGTATATTTGTACATTCGTATATTTGTTGCCATCATCATTCTCAAAACATTTTCTTTCTACATAAGCCCTTGGTAAGAGCTCCTCATTTTCTCCCTCCCTCTCTGCTCCCCCTCCTTCACGAGTCCTTGATAACTTGTAAATTATTATTATTTGTTATATTGGACACTGTCTGATGTCTCCCTTCACCCACTTGTTGTCCATCCCCCAGGGAGGAGGTTATATGTAGATCCTTATCATTGGTTCCCCCTTTTTATGCTCTGCTGGTATGGCCACTCTCACCACTGGTCCTGTCCAGCATTCCCTGTGTTTCCAGTTCCTATCTATACCAGTGCACATCCTTTGGTCTAGCCAGATTTGTAAGGTAGAATTCAGATCATGACAGTGGGAATGATGTGGCAGTGGGCTCCCAAATGTGTCACCTGTAATCAGTTATCATAAATGTAACGTGGAGAACAGTCAACACGGCTAGATTTTCCTTCTGTAATCCTCTCTATGATAGAGGTCTACTGGCTATGAGATGGACTGCCAACCCCAAGGTCAGCAGTTCGAAGTCACCAACCTCTCCCCCGGAGAAACACAAAGCTCTCTGTCCCTAGATAGCCAGCCATGGAGATGCACTGAAACATTTCTCCCCGATCCTAGAGGGTTGCGGTAAGTCAGAGTCACGTGGTGGCAGTCAGTTTGGTTTATTACAGAGAATTTCAGACATATACGAAAGTAAACATCGTGGTAGAATAAAATCCTCTTGCCCCCATGTTTTGTTTTGTTTACATCCCCCCCCCTCTACCGCATCACTGTCCCCGTGAGAGTAGGAAGCCCAGCCTTGCTCCTGGAGAACTGCTGCTGCATTTGAACTGTCAACCCTGTGGGCTGCAGTCCTGCACGCAAACACTGCGCCACCAGGGCCATGTTTTTTAATGGATCATCAGCTTCAGTGACTGTTGTTTCTAGGTGCCTATATTCGGTTCCGACTCGCAGCGACTCTGTGTATAGCAGAATGTAAGACCACCCGATTCTGTGCCAGTGTTCAAACTCAATGTTCATCTTTTTTATTATCTACCCCCACTGACTTGACCCCCCCCATTTTATTATTTGGAAACAACTTCCAATGAATGTGTTCTTTCTTCTGTCTATATTTCAGTATGTATCTGTAGGGATTAAATTTTAATAAAGCCACAATTTGACTCAAACTCACAGCCACCAAGTCATTTGAGGCCCATAGGACCTTACTAGGCAGGGTAGAATGGATGCTGTGAGCTTTCAAAAGTGTAACTCTTTCTGAGAGTAGAAAACCTTTCTCACGAGAAGCAGTTAGTGGTCTGGAACTGCTACCCTTAAAGTGAATAATTTTATCAAACCTAAAAAGGAAATAGAATCATTATTTAACATCCTCAGATATACAGCCATCGTTCAAATTCCTAGAGGTCTCATAAATGTCATCGTTTAAGGAAAAAAATAGTACATTTGAATCTGGAGCCAAATATGGTATGTCTTTTAAATCTCTTCCATCCATGGGCCGCCAGATTTAAACAAGAGTAAATAGCAGCGTAAGACAAGGTATACATTCATCACAATGAGATTTCTGTAAAAACTGACTTCAAAGTCTGTGATGCCAAAATAAACCAAGTGTGTTTGCTTTTCTTAAAAACGGAATAGTAAGAAGGAGGCGCCTGGATTAGAAATCTGAAAATTAATCTTGAGTTTGAGACAACACAGTGGTCAGTCTCTGGCCAGAACCAGAAAATGGGTTCTTGTGTAGGAGTATTTTCTCAGCGGATTAAAACAGGTGGAAGTGGGGAGGGGACCCTTAATCCTGTGTTTTGCAGTACAGCGCATTTAAAAGGGTAGATATGAGGAGGGTTCTTGGCGAGAAGTGTGGCGAGCACTTCAGGGTTTCTGCTTCCCCTCTGAGGCCTGTGTACTTGCTTCCTCAATCATTACAAAGGCGGAGTTCAGCTTGTTAACCTGGCGATTTGTACTGGGTGGGAAACCTGTCTCCTTGCTTCTTGACAGTTGCTCAAGAAAGAGAGCCCTACGTGTTCTGAAGACGCTCCTGCCCATTTTGGAATGGCTCCCCAAGTACCGAGTCAAGGAATGGCTGCTTAGTGACATCATTTCCGGAGTCAGCACCGGGCTAGTGGCTACGTTGCAAGGTAAGATGCTGGTGAATGGGCTCCCCAGCGATTCCTCACTTTCTCGGACTGGTGCAGGCGTCTGTACCGAATGCTTGCTCATCCTTCAAGCCTTCTTCTTTCTTCCAGAGCCTCTTAGTGGAGAGAGGCATCTCTTTTCTCCTTGACACCCCCCCCCCCATTCCCTCCCTGGGAAAACCTGAACCTCTAGCTATACGGTTGCAATAGCAGGCAGATCCCCTCACCAGCAGCTCTCCAACTTTTATGTTATAGACTGATCACAACCTACTGTAAGAAATCGGTGAGACATCTTGACCTGTGCACTCAGCTCTACACCCTCCTTCCGGGCGATCCACTCTGATGTTTTTACGCTGTTTACTAATTTATTCATAATGGTTCCCGTTGCCCTTCAGCAGAGGAGAACTACTCTGTAGGTTTCAGAGAGCAGGCAGCTTAAGGAAGCAGGCGGCCTCTTTCTCCCACAGAGCGGCTGGTGGGTTTGAACTGCCAACGTGCAGTTAGCGGCCCCACAGTTACCCCATCGTGCCTCAGATCCTTTGCATGGCGACTGATAACCCAGGCTCCCTGCCGTTGAGTCAGACACCTTAGGGGACAGAGCAGCAATACCTTGTGGACTTCTGAAACCAGGTCTTTCCTGGAGTAGAGAGAGCACCCCATATTTCTCCAGAGGCGCTGCCCGTGGCTAGCAACCCAACCCTAACCCATGATGCCACCCAGGCTCCTTGTCACGGTGGGTACTGCCCTTTAACTTATTTTACAGGCTGCACCTGGGTCTCCGCTTGCAGGTTGAACCTGAGGGAAAGGAAAGGAAAAGATAAGATGTCTCTTTGCCTGGGCAGCACAGGAATGTTTTTTTTTTTTTTCTTGTCCTCTTGTTTTTTAAATCCCTTCTCTTGAAAAGGGTCTACCCAAATGTTCCAACATTGGTGGTGGTAACTTTGACTAGTCATTGCCAGTTCACTACAACTTATTTCATTTTGGTTCATTTGGTTTTCCTTTTCAGAGTAAAAACGTTAGCAGTAGGAGATATAGACTGAAGCACAAGGCAATGTGTCCCTCATATACATTGCATATACATACTTGACTAATGTCTTGGGGCTTTTTGCTGCTTGAGCTCTGCATCTAAAGGCTTTGTTCTGTATCGTTTCTGTTGAACAAAATAGTGTAGTGTCATATACAGAAAAAAACGGTCCAATTGAATGACCATATCCACAATGTTGCACTTTTGGCCTTGTTAGCCATTTCAAAACCATTGTTGTCATTAGCTCAACAAGAAACTCAGTGGCACTTGAGCTAGAAGTACTTTCCCTCCCTTTTCTCATAACCACCCTGACAAGCCTGTTTATCTCTCGCCACTGGCTTTAGACCACACTATTTCCATGAGCAGCTGGGATGTACGTCTGTCGCTGGGTACGTCGCAGGATGGACATTCTTCCCCTTCCCTCATCCTCTCAGCATTCTTGTTTTTTGCTCCCACCCCCTACTGGCTAAAGCCTTCAAACCACGAAAGCAGAAGTCTCTTCTGTTTATGACAATGTTATGGAGTGGCGAGTATGTGCCAGGTGCTATTAGATGTGTCACTGCTTTCAAGGCGCTCAGAGACCAATAGATCATTGCAATTCAGCCTGCTTCGGGATTGCAAATGAGTCCGCTTCTCTCAGGCAGGAGGCCGAGGGAATATGTTCCTGAAGGCTGAGTTGTCACAAAGGAGTTTCCCTGAAGGGTAAACTTGAGTGTGCCAAATGATGGGGAAGTACAGGGTGTGGCAAGAGAACCTCAAAATAGACCATTTCAGAAGTTAGAAGTGATAATTGAGCAACGTCATGCCAAAATTTGACTGTGCAATTCTCAGGATTACTCAGGATAGGTCAGGTAGATTACCACGGAAAAAGGAGGATGTGTCTGTACATGGCTGGGAACTGGATAACTTCAGGTTCAACTTTGTGTTGAGAGCTTACTTTTCCATCCTGCACACATTGAATATGAATCTCTATGTCAACCAGATCCTCCAGTGGTTCCTATAGATCCCCAAATTATCAACAGGGCATTGAGGTGGAATGAACCGGTTTGATGCCCTGGTGCCATGCCTCAGCATCAAGCCTCACCCTGACCAACTATATGCCCCGTCTCAAAGTTAGAGGGCAGAGAGAAAGAGGAGGCCGAGCAGCTCATGGGCTAACCAATGTCGACTGACCATGAACACAGCAAGGTTCCAATAGCTGTAAGAGGCATCTTCTGTGGCTACTTAGGGTCAGAAATGTCTGTTTAACCAGTGCCCAGTACCAAGTCTGGCATATGATAAATAGTGACAAGGATTAGATTACATTCCTGATCATGAATCCTCTTTGGATGGGAATGACGCCAATCGACACCTCATCCCTACCATGTTTTCATCAAGGACTTATACTAATTGCATTTGTTCATTAAGTAACAGACATTGTGCTCAGGGTTCATTTAACCTCCACAGAAATCCTGTCAGGAGAGAAATATTATTCTTTTCCCTCTTCAGTCAATGAGAGCTCCTAAGATCTGGATTTGAACCCAGAGTCATGTGATCTTAGCTAATAGGCTAGGTACTGCGTCTGCACCGCAGAGGTATTGTTTCCAGCAGCAGCCTCACTCTAAAGTTGTGTCTGGAAGGTGACTCTCTAGGAGGCGAATTATCCTGTTTGCTTCATATTCGTAAATATCATCAGTAGGCTGATTCTATGTCAGACATTCAATGGGGGAGGGGGAGATAGGTTGTTGATAGACAGAGGCTGACCTTGTACAGCTAGCTCATTTCTAGTGGTAAGAATGAAGCCACAGGTAGGCAATTCATAGAGTGTGATGCCACTGTGGTGGGATGACTGTGATGCTGGCCCCAAACCAAAACTCTCTGCCATCGAGTTGATGCCAATTCACAGGATAGGGCAGAACTGCCTCACTCCCCCCACCCCCTGCCCCCCGCCCCTGGGTTTCCAAGACTGGAACTCCTGACGGGAATAGAAAGCCCCATTTTTCTCCCATGGAGCAGCTGGTGGTTTTGTTGACCTTGGAGTTCCCAGTCCATCTTGTAAGCAGTACTCAACCAGGACTGGTGTTGAGAGTGGTTCATTTGAGGAGAGAGTGTTTTCTATTGAATGGTCAAGGAAGGCCTTTAAGAGGAGGTAAGCTTCTCTCTTAGGAGTACAGCCAGAATGTACAAAGGCCTGCAAGCCACAAGACATTCACACTTTTCAAGGGAAGAATGAAGAGAATCCTAGTGAGGGTGAAGTGCCAATGGGAGGAGGGAAGGAGGCAGAATAATAAGATACAAGGACTGGAAGCCTGGGGTTAGGGTGAGGCAAATGAGGACTCGCTCTCCGGTGCTACCTTGGGCCTCGGCATAGTGTTTTCAGGGCTCCCTTTCTCTTTATGGCTGAGTGATAAGTTCACTTCTCTTCCCCCCCCCCCCCCCGCCCCCGTGCATATGCTGGTTTAGGTTACTTCCACCAGTTGGCTATGATAAACAATCCTGTCATGAACTTGGGCATTCACATGGGTAGATCTGTTTGGAGCTCAGCTTTCAGGTCTCTTGGTTGTATATCCAAGAGGACTCCAGAAAATTCACAGAAAAAAAAATCATTATCTTCTAATTCCATCTTCTACCAACTTTTTGAACCCCCCTTGTCTACCTGGAAGTTGAATGACTGGGTTGAATGGCAGTGCTGGTGGTCCCGTGGCACAGATGATTGGGTTGAAGGCTCCTAATCTAAAGAGTAAGGACGGGAGAGAACCCATCCAGAAGCACTTTGTAAGCAAGGCCTGGCGATCTGCTTTTGATGGGTCACACGTGGTCACAAAAGCCCAGGGAAGCTAGTTCTCGCCTGAAACACACGGATTTTCCATGCGTTGGAATCGACTCCAAGTGTTTCCCACGACAGTGGCCCATTTTTGCATTTTCAGTAGCCACGGATGAAGGTTGTTGTCTCTTCACATCCTCTCAAACATTCGACATTTCTGGGGTTTTGTTGTGGTTTTAAAACTTAGTTGTCCCAGTAAGGATGCAGTGGTATCGCATTCTGACTTTGGTGTGCAACTTCATCACAGTAAGCCGTGCTGAGTGTCTTTTCATGCGCCTCTTGGCCAATTGTGTGTCTTCTTTGGTGAACTATCTATGCAGATTATTTGTCCAGCGTTTTGTTGGGTTGTCAACATGCCTTATCTGTTCCAGATTGTCAACCCTTATCTGAGAGACAAAGGAGCTTTAAAAAGGAGTTTGTGGGGAAATGGAATGGAAAGAGAATGACATCTTCCCATGGAGTTTTTAGAGTCCTTTCACAACAAGCAAACAAACCCTCCTAGTAGTAGATTGTCTTTTCATCTTGTTCAAATCCTTTGTCAATCAGAAGTTTTAGCTGTTGATGAAATTTGGTCTAGTTTGTTTTTGGTGTTGTATCTCGGGGAGACTGTGTTTTATTTTTTTTTTATGACAGTGAAGAGGAGTTCTGTTAGATGAGTGTCTATGCGGATGTGGTGTCCCAGCGGTGCCAAGGGTAAGCAGTTGACTGCTAACCCAGGGATCGTGGTTCAAATCCCCTCGGGAGAAAGATATAGGACTCTACTTCTCCAAGTATTCACAATCTTGGAGACCTTATTCTGCCCTCTAAAGTCACTGTTGCCTTTACGGGGGGGTGGGGGGGGGAGGTATCTACGTCATGGTCTCAGAGAAAGGCTAAGCTCCCCTCACC